>VSDK01025805.1:109236-124906 GCA_009767595.1 Symbiodinium kawagutii | reverse complement strand
TTCCCTACATAACCATTCACATGGCCACAACGATGGCTGAGTCATCCCCAGATTTTTCCTAATAAATCCATCTCCCTATAAAAGACCCATGCTTTGCCTCGATTTTTCCTTATGAAATCCCATCATTTCCTCAGATTTGTTCTGGTAAATCCCATGGTTTCCCTGCAAAATCCCATGCTTTCCCTATAAAATCCCTTGGTTTCCCTGGTAAATCCCATGGTTTCCCTAGAAAGTCCCATGGTTTCCCTATAAAATCCCATGATTTCCCTGGTCAACCTGAGGCTAACCACAGCAGTCCAGGCACCGACGCCGCTCGCAGGCGGTCACTGTTGGGGGAGGCCGAGTCCACCATGTTGGGACCTCGGGTCACGGGGCTCGCACCACCGGCGCTCAGGTGCTGATAGGCCGAGGCGCCTTAAGCATCAACTTGCTGAGTAAAACAATGGTTAATAACAGGGAAAACAAGGAGTGGTTCAAATTTTGGTTCATTTTTTGGGGTGATTTTAGCATGATTTGTAGAAATTATAGTGATTTAGAGTGATTTATAGTGATTTAGAGTGATTTAGAGTGATTAGTGATGAGTAAAACTAGGGGTGATTCATCATTATTAGTGGTGCAATGGGCTAATCAGAATGGTTTATAATCGTATACTGGTTAACAGTAACCAAGCCGTGGGCCGCAAACTCATCTGCTTGGGTATCCATCTGCTTTATCCATACTTCACATTACTTCACTTTGGAAAATCCCATGCTTTCCCTATAAAATCCCAAAGTTTCCCTATAAAATCCCATGGTTTCCGTAGAAAATCCCAAAGTTTCCCAATCAAAAACCACCAACCACTAATCAGTTGCTACTCGTTGTTCAGCACTGATCGCTGCCTCACCCAGGGTGAGAGTGAGGCCCCACCAGTTCGCTGGTGCCAACGGTTCAGATGGTCAGTGGTAGTTCATAGTTGGCAAGAATGTTTGATGGCTGAATGATGCCTAAATGATGGTTAAGTGATAGATGAGCATGGTTATATGGTGGTTTCTCGAAATAGGGGTACCCCCGAATCATCCATTAATCTGTTATAGGGATAAAACCATCATTTTTTGGGTTGCCTATTTTAAGAAACACCCATAGAATGATTCTTGGATGATTGTTGCATCGAGAGCTAATCATGGTGAATGGTTCAATAATGCTTGATCCCAACAACATCAAGCAGTTGTTGCTTCGCCCAACCCTCGGTAGCAGCAACTGCCGAATGGGATTGCTGTTCTGCCACCGGTGAAGCAGCCATGACCCCATGGCTACAGTTAATCATGCCTAGGTAGTGATTTGACTGTGGTTCATTGTGGTTGGGGACCAGCACCCAGCCATGCTTGGGATGGCCGTCAGCCAGGATCACCATGATGCGCAACTGGTGAGCGCTAAAAATCCAGGAAATCAATGAAGTTCCATCAGGCTTCTGAGGAAATCTTTAGCGCTAAAACTGATGGAACAATCAACTTTGGGGATTTTTTGTGATTTTTCCTCAAGGTTGATTGTTCCATCAAGCTTCTCAGGAAATCAATGAAGTTCCATCCCTAAAGGTCGGAGAAAATGGCCAGGATCATTGCTCGCTTCACAGGATGAGCTACGTGTGTCCCAAAGTCTGTAGCTATATGCTTCTGGGGCAAGGCTAAGCTCAAATTCAAACATGGCTAGCAGTGAACCTAACCAAACTAGTGCAGGGTCGCTGCTTGGATCTTCAGGGTACCTGGTTTTCACTCACAGCCATATACCCAGGTTGGGTGTGTATCGACGTGAGGTATGTGGTTCTGGAGAAATGTTGAGATTGCCGTGAATGATCACTCCCAGGCGTTTCAATGAGGTACCCACAACCCAGATACTGCAAACTGGTGCTTGCTCCTGATGCTCAGGTTCTATTTACATGCATCCCAAACCGAGCCCGATTGATAGACCGAAAAGAATACACTGCAAAATCCCTTGAGAAGACGTGACAAATGTTGGAAGAGGAAATGAATACCCCCGAAGCAAAAAATGCGCACCTCCGGTCTTTGTCTGCGATTTGTTTAATGCTTGTTTTGATTTGGTCTTCATGCCCCAAAAATGAACAAAAACTAGGGATATTTCAGCATATCCGCGTGTGCGCCGCCTGTGCGCAGTTCCTTTATGTTCAAGCATTTCCAATAATTTTTGACCACAGCAAAGCATGTTTACAACTATTGACCATGAAATTCGACGGATGTCATCCATCAAAAACCATTTTCAACCATCAAGACTCATTATCAACCATGGATATTGACCATCATCAACCAATATAATATTCATCAAACACTATCAATCCATACCAACCACCAATAACCACCAACCATCCTTGACCACCATCAATTTTCAGCATCTTGAACTCACAAATCCCACTCCCAACCATCAATAACAAACCACCAACCATCATTAATCATCACTACAAAGTGGGCCCTCCAAACATTATAAGTTGATTAAGATTCGCCATTTAACAAGCTAGTTATATCTACCATTTGCCTGGTCGTTGCCCTAGTGAACTAACCCAAGTGAGCTAACGTTTCGGGGGCCCGGTCCCTTGTAGCCACCCCGGCCACACCCCTCACCCGACCACCATGTTGAAACCTCGCGCACCATCACTAGCCCCGCCCCACCTGGTCCCGGCGGTAAAAGTCTCACAGGAATGAAGCGGTGCCTTGGAGGTCTTGGGATGGAGAAGACTGCAATCAAGATCTGCTCTGTTTGTATGTGTTATGTACATATATATATATATATATAGAAATATAATAGAAAATATTATGGAAGTATATTATATAAGAGATGTTATAGAACTGTATTGTAACGGTATTTTATAGAGGTACAAATATAGAAGATATCTCATATGGTGGTTTCCCGAGTCATAGTGTTACCCCAAATCATCCTGATGTGAATCATTTACGGTAGCAAGCCAACCACTGTGGGGTACCACTATGACTTGAGAAACCACCATGTATTATAGAGGTACATTTTTGAAGTATACTATAGAGGATTGCAATATAGAGGCAATGCATTACAGAGGTGCATTTGTAGAGGTATCGATATGTCATTATAAATATATATATATATATATAGATATTGCAGTATAGAGGTATGTTTTACGTCTGTTATGATGCATAGATATGCATGCACAGATAAGATAGTTCTATCCAAGTAATGAATATTGATCAACAATAGATAAAGTAGAAGGCACCTCTAGATAAAGTTGTATAGATGCATAGATGTAGATAAAAAGAATATGTATACATACATCTATAGATATGATAGCAACAATACAAACGCACGTACTTCTCTATTGCTCTACATGTATCTATTTAAATCTACATCTATCTATATCTTGTATTCATCTATATATATATATATATACATGTTTCCGTATCTATCTATCTATCGATCGATCTATCTATCTATCTAACTACCTATCTATTTAGCTATCTTTCTATCTATCTATCTATCTATTTGCACTTTTTTGTGTGCAAGGACACAAGAAAAATCTATTTGTTCAAGTGTTCTCTAAATGGGTACATCATATACGTGTAAAAGATATGTGCCAGTATTTGTATACAAAGGTCATATTTACAATCACATTTATAACGGCAAAAAATACGAACAAGTAGATAAGACATTCATCTATTGAAAAAACTGATATAGCATATATCAATTTTCAGCTACATCTACTTACAGTAATCACAAAACAGCTATAAAATCAAACTTAACAAGTCAAGTACATAGATTTACATGGCTGAGCCAGTGATCCCTCGTCCATACAGCGCCCAGGGTTACGGCCCATGTCTCGCCAGTACTGTCGTCATGGCACCGGAAAGAGCCAGGGGGGCAAGGTCGGTCGCAGCATGTCGCAGACATTTCAAGCATGGTCACTGCTCAAAGTGGGCTGCCAACCACTGAACTAAGTTGGTCAATATCTACTCTAACTAGGGTGATTTCTACCAGTCATAGGGGTTATAACCCAACTTATAAGTGTTTTATCTCATCGAACTAGGGTGATTTCTACCAGTCATGGGGGTGAACTAACCCAACTTAGTTCAGTGCTTGGGGGCCCACTTTGCTGGAATGCAGTTTTGAACTGTTCATCGGTTCCGTGGGTTCATCACTTGGATGTTAGTCGCAGCCACAGTCAAACGCCAGGTAACACACGCATACTCAACGAAGATAACTGGCGGAGATGCTGGATTTACAATCTCGGCTGCAGATCTGGCTGGCGGCTTCTCACGGACAATTGACAAGAATACAACGGCTCCATCTGTGTCTGTCATAGTTTTTTTATCAGCACAATCTGCATTGGACACTGACTCAAGTGAAAAGGACCCCTCAAAAACCAGCACAGCGATGGCAACAACCATCAGCAGTGGGTGATTCAGTAGCCTCAATTGGTCGTGGCTGTTGCAGCTCAATGGTTCGACTCAATGAGTTGCTATAAAACCAAAATAGTGGACTGCGCCTGTTACTAATCTGAAATCCCTTCCACAATAGACCATCCTTTTACATCAAACTAGCTGCTCTATTACTCTAAATCTTCAATACAGGGTTGATTTGTCATGAAATGGAGAACAGCTATTGCCCAGTTTCACACCATCATAAGCTATGCTTAACCGTCATTGGTTATGTCAATAGCTGGACTTTATTATGTTAAGCTATGCTTAACCATCATGTTAACCATCATTTGCCTAGAACAGTTATTGACTCCCAGGCATTGACTACTTGGATGTGCAGCCCCACAGCGAGGGTCAGTGGTCACTAGCTTGCCATGGTTTCGTAACGGGCTTAGTTCAGCTACCGAACATAGGGCCTAGTTCACCATGGTGAACTAACCCCAGCTGCACATCCTCGGGATCCCGAACGGCACGCCGGCGCGCCGGGGCAAGGCCGCCTGGTGAGTCGTCAAAATGGGAAAGTGAGGATGGTGAGGATGGATGGGCATGGTGAGATGGTGATGTAAACAGACTTTAATGATGTAATTCTGGTTTAAAAAGGCTTTAATCATGGTTAAACAGGGTATAATGATGGTTTAAACTTGGTCTAACGAGGGTCTAGTGATGATATTGACCCATAGCCATATTAAACAATTCGCAACCAGTTTGCGGCGGTGATGAAATGTATCGCTGAATGATTGTTGCTAATGGCCAAAAGCAACTAATCATGTGGATATGATATAATTCTAATGCTAGCGCTGGATTCCTTTCAACCTCTAGCTGAATCAATATGTTGTATCCCCTAAAAGCCTTGGTTGCCCCAAAAAAATGGTTTACAAACATAATCGTAGCGTAGCACCGCTTTGACTTGCTGGCATCGAGTTTGCTACTTCCGGCATCAACTTCCAAGACCGCACAGCAATGCTGGTCAAAATGGCTACGGGTCAAAACCCTGTACCCTTGGTTCCCCCAGCATTAACCATCGTTTTCCCTATAGTTTTGATGGTTATTATCCCCCATTAGTTGGTTGGTTAACTGTTTGACCCAGCTCGCCATATAGTTGGTATATCCCCCAGTATTGTTGCTTATTATCCCCTATTATTAATCATTATAACCAGCTAGGCTTCACCATAGTTGATGGTTAAGTGCTTGACCCAGCTCGCCACATCATGAAGCTGCTTTTCGGCTGGTGGCTCAACTAGATCTCTTGCTCAAAGTCTAACGGCTTTCGTGGCCATATGGTAAATCACTCATATCTCAAAAAGCCGAACAAAAGCTAAGGTAGTAGCAGTAATCCACCCCTTTTCTTACAAAGTGGGCCCCCAGTAGTTATAAGTTGGTTTATACCCCCTGCACTTGGTAGTTAACCCCGTAATTACAACCCAACTTATGACTGGTATAATCAGTGAACCCTATAATAACCCTTGGTAGTAGTTACTGCTATAACTGGTAGTTAACCCCATAATTGCCCACCATTATCCCCTATTACTAACCATTACTAACCATTATCAACCATCATTTCAACATCATCAACCACCATTAAGTATGCATAACTGGTAGTTAACCCTATAATTGCTACAATCAATGCATTGCTACAACCAGCAGGTCCAAGCTGCCGCCGCTTGGCACCTCATCCACCGTATCTAAGACCTGGCGGTCAGGGGAGTTGCTGGTTGAGCTGGTTGGTGATGGTTTGACATGTGTTGGTTCTGATAGGGAATGATGGTTTATAGTGATTGGAATGATGGCTCCTAGTGGGTTTATGATGGTTTATTGTGGGTTTTGTGTTTTTTCGTTTATAGTGGTTTATGGTGGGCTTTTGGTTTTTTCGTTTGTAGTGGGTTCAGGTTGGCAGGGTAAGCACTAAGAATAACTATGGCAACTATGGTTTCTAGATATTTGTAGTGGGTTCACAGCGGTTGATAGGGTAAGGACTGCAAATAAGCCACAATGAACAATAGTGTGTCAGCAAAAGAATCAATGATCTCGCATCAGCATGAGCTTGCTGGTGCCGGCCCTCCCTCCGACACCTCCTGGGCCATTTGGACCACCGCGGAGTGCAACGAGTCGAACGTTTCCGCTGGAGCCGTGGGCGGGTGATCATCAAGGCTCATCGCCATGGCCATCAATAGGCATGGCAATGACGGGATGTGGGGCTGAGGTCATAGCTGGGAGATAACCATGGTGAGTTACCCCATAAGGTAGCTGAACCAACACCTACAACCATGGTGAATCTGAACCAGCTGATCAGGCTGTTCCGCTTGCGCCAACCCGGGGGGTCCGAATCCAACCATGACTGGATCTACTAATGGTAGATTTTGATTCCGAGGTTAATGGTAGATTTTGATCTTACCGAGTTTCCGATAGTTTGTGGAGTGATTTTTCTGCAAAATCATTCACGTTCATTCGGAAACTCTCAGAAACAAGTTCGCAGGCAATGAAAGAAATGACTACAAGAGCAGAAGCACATCTTGCACTGCACTGCTGTCACCACCATATCGCAGATGGCCCCAAGCATGCACAGAGCCGTCACACAGGACGGCAGCAAAAGCAGCACTTGTAGCCTGAACTTGCTGCACGTTCCTGAGTTGATCTTGAACTGCAGAGCTGTCCCCACCATATCCTCGATCGCCCCAGGTAACCACTGACGCGTCGCTCAAGATTGCAGCAAATGCGCGGTAAGTAGCTTGAACTTGTTGCACGTTCCTGAGCTGATCTTGAACTGCAGAGCTGTCACCACCAGAACCTCCATCGCCCCAGGTAACCACTGACCCATCGCCCAAGATGGCAGCAAAGGCAGCACTTGTAGCCTGAACTTGTTGCACGTTCCTGAGTTGATCTTGAACTGCGGAGCTGTCACCACCATACTCTGGATGGCCCCAGGTAACCACTGACCGGTCGCCCAAGATGGCAGCAAATGCGCGGTAAGTAGCCTGAACTTGTTGCACGTTTCTGAGCTGATCTTGAACTGCAGAGCTATCACCACCAGAACCTCGATCGCCCCAGGTAACCACTGACCTGTCGCCCAAGATGGCAGCAAAGGCGCGGCAAGTAGCCTGAACTTGTTGCACGTTCCTGAGCTGATTGTGAACCGCAGAGCTGTCACCACCACGTCCTGGATTTCCCCAGGTAACCACGGACTGGTCGCCCAAGATGGCAGCGAAGGCAAAAAGTGTGGCCTGAACTTGTTGCACATTCTTGAGCTGATCTTGCACTGCAAAGCTGTCACCTCCAGATGTCCGATCGCCCCAGGCAACAACAGACCCGTCGCTCTTGATGGCAGCGAAAGCACCATCCGTGCCCTGAATTTGTTGCACGGTTCTGAGCTGACCTTGCACTGCAGAGCTGTCACCACCATGACCTGGGTCGCCCCAAGTAACAACAGACCCATCACCCAAGATGGCAGCAAAGGCAGTTGCCGTGGACTGAACTTGTTCCACATTGACGAGCTGATCTTTAACTGCAGAGCTGTCACCACCAGAATATGGAGAGCCCCAGGTAACCACTGACCGGTCGCCCAAGATGGCAGCAAAGGCAAGACTTGCAGTCTGTACTCGTTGCACATTCCTGAGCTGATCTTGCACAGCAGAGCTGTCACCCCCATGAGATGAAATGCCCCAAGTCACGATCCCATCACCTCCACAGCACCACATTGCAAAAGAAGCGTTCGTTGCTGCTACTTTTGGTTGCTGCAACACTGCTGTGACATGATCCCCATCTTGAATGCCCGCAGCTTCCAAAGAGTTCATGGGCTCCGTTAGCACATGCCCGCTTTTCGTTAAAAGCCTGAGGAAATTATGTCTGAAAGAAGTCTGGGCCAGCACTTTCAAGTCCCTCGCTGTGGCAAGGCGCGGGATTGACAGTGTTTCACTCTTGCCGCTTGCAAGCGAAATGGTAATTTGAAGCATTCAGAGCTGGATGGGCAAGATACACTCTACATTCAAATTGCTAATCTCTTGAGATCCTCTATGGCCAACCAGCAAGGATGCTTAGTGGACCGTACAATGATGGCAATCACACTGCGTCACTCTAGAGGGTGAGTCTTGAGCTAGAGTGTGTAGATATTAAATGCGATGTGTGTGTGCGACCCCTTGATTGACTTACAACATGCACGGGGTCACTCACAACGAAGTATACATAACTTGTGGGGGATCACCCCCAACATAAAAACCTATAAAATGAGGTGGTGACTAATGAAAACTGAGGGGCAACCCAGAAAAAAAATCCGCGCGCCCATAAAAATGCCCGCTAGAAAAATGACGCCGGGGCCAAGCGACTCATTTTGGACTGAGTCTACTTGGCTTCAGGATGTCAATCGTAGGTGATCGGGTCGATGATACGAAGAAAGATCCCTCCTCTGAGGGCATGGTGGGCATCACGGCCTGCCACTAGGGCTAGTAGCCAAGGCAGTTTGTTTGTTTGTTAAGAGAATGAGTAAAAAGTAAAAAGATGGGCGGCCTGGTGGCAAGTGCGCGTTTAGGGTTGTGTTTTACAAGCAGGAACCCGGTAATAAACAAACGCAACGAATGATACTCAATTGTGTTGAAAGAAAGGCCTCTATCACGTCGTGCAATGTTCATAAAAACCTGCTGGAATCCGTTTTCTGGGCCTGTGTCTGCAGCTTGCCCTTAAAATCCACAGGTCTTGACCTATGCTCAGCCCCCGAAATTCAACCAGCACTACCTGATGTTGACCATGATCAGACCATGAGCCAGAATTGTCATTCGATGTCATGATCGCCATGATTGAGCCTTATGAAGCAATGTCCACGACGCAAAACCCTCACCAATCATTGAAACAAGATGACCAACCATGACCATCCTTCTTCACGAAGACCTACAAATGGGTCCATCTTATCGAACCAACAACTGGCTGGGTGAACACCCAAACAAGGACTCCAGCTTGGTCGTTTGGGGGAGATAGCTTCCAGAGAACGCCCATGTGGCAGCCAGACATCTTCGTAGGAGGTCCTGATTCCGCCGTCGAATGAGGTCCCATCTCCGTGGCTATGTCGGAGAGGGGCCTTTTTGCTAACCCATTTCATCTGGGAGATGTGAACCGTTGGGCTATATGGTTTGACCCACAGCCATATTATCGCTGATGGAAAGTCAGGGTTTAAACCAGTGATATAGCCAGTTTATCACAACTACATGGTGAAAAAAGTCACTCATCTAGTCAAGACCATGTATCTTATCATAATTGGTATCTTTCCCTCATGTTTTGACAGGGTCAAAAGCCCGAATTTCGGAAGTCGACTTTTTTTCCGTCGGTACAGCGAATCGTGTATCCCTTTCGCCAGGCAGTGGTGTGCAAGTGGGCGGCGCTTCCAATGCACGGAGCGTCCGCCCGACCGCCAATGGAAAGGTAGCTGCAGAACTTCAGGCTGTGAAATGATGCACTTGGAGCAACCATGGATAATAGCTAGACAGATAGTACATGGTTATACCATCGATTAGCCATAGATAATCGCTGATAAGTGGTTGGAAACCATGCTTATAAGCCATGTACAAATGGTAAAACCCACTTGTGGTAGTTCCAATTGCCACGCTTGCCATCCAAATACCAGCTGATGATCATCCGAGTGCTCAAGTTATTGTTGGTTGCCCCAGGTCAGATGCTTCTACCCGTGATGGCCGCCCCGGAGATGCTTGGCGCCATGGGACAGACAGTAAGTGGCCTGAGAAAACGAGCATAGACTCTATGAGGCGTACCTCTACAGTATAGCAAGCTGAAATCCATTCTCCAGCCCTCGCCGATCCATTGGGGAGACGTGCCTGGCAGGTGATGTGTCTAAGCAAAAGAATGGTCTGCCTTTGGCAAGACCACAGGCTTGCGCCCCTCCCAGCATCGCGAATTCTTGAACCTGCTTGGGTTTGGCCTGGGCATCATGAGTCATTGGTATCTATCATCAGTAGGCATCATTAACCATCATTGGTGTTAAGAATCATTGGGTTTGGCCTTAACTCCCCTGCAACCATGGATAGTTACCACTTACTACCTGGGGATGCTCAGCCAAGTGAAACGCCGACCTCGCCGCTGGGTTTGTCCATATCCCCAGCAAGAAAAGATGCACCGATTTCAGCAAGGAGATGGGGCAAACCATAGAACTGCTGATTTTGTGTCATAGATGGGGCTACAGCGTTTTGACCAATGGCTGTTTCTGAAAAAAGCGACCCCACCATGATTGTTGGTTGATCCCCCACTAACCACAATAAGCCTCGATAAAAGATAAGTCCCAGCATCCACATGGGACCCGGCTGGGTCCCAGCCTTTCAGGAGTCGATGCGACTGATGTTGTGGTCATAGGGAGTCCCCAACAATGGTCGGTTTATTACTATACATGGTTAATTAATATTGCAAGATAAGCTTTTTGAAGGGGAATATCAGCCATGGTTTAATATTTATAAATTTATGAGTTTTTATGCTTAACCTTTGTTGGTTTATAATGCCATAATAGGGGATATACCAACTATACTGGTTGGTAGATTACTTGAAATGATTGATAGAAAGTATGAGATGACTCGGGGTACCCCCGTGACTTGAGAAATCACCAAATGTTCACCTTAGTGATGCGATTCGCAGTGTGGCGTCGCACGGGTGCTACTAAAAAGAGAAATAGAATGGATGTTTGATGATATTTCAGTGGGACACCAACCGTCTCTTTTGGGAGGCATTTTGCCTCCATAAGCATTTATTGAATTCGAAACATGTGAACCCTTTTCCCCCATCTAAATTCATTTTCGACCACCGCACCTGTCGTCATGATGACCAGTCACTAGTCTCGCTGTTCACCATTATAAACCACTATTACTAGCCACTATGATCAAATATCATCAGGCACTATTACCACCATTATTACTAATGGGATTGCTAACCACTATAAGTATAACAAACTATTACTAACCACTATAACAAACCACTATTACTAACAGGACTAACTAGACTAACTATTACTAACCACTATAACTAACCACTATTACTAATGTCTAGCTGTTTGAATCTTCACCTGCGCCTTTTTATGACTTCCATCCATCGCGAAGAGCTGTGGACACTGGGAGGAGCCACGCCACGCTGGGCGGTGTACGAGACGATCCTGTGGCGTCTCAAGATACGTAAGGATTGACCATGGATACTGAGCGTCATGAGCCATTGGTATTTATCATCAGCAGCTATCACTAATCATCATTGATGTTAGGCATCATTGGCCATTGATTTTAAGCATCATTGGCCATTGATGTGAAGCATCATGAACCATTGATGTGAAGAGACATTGACCATTGATGTTAAGCATCATTGGCCATTATCTATCAACATTAAACGTCATTAAGCGTTGCTGTAAGCATCACGACAACCATGATCAATCGCTACAGCTCATCATGACAATAGCTCACCATGATGAACCATGGATATTAATACAAACGAGCCCTTTTTTTGAAACAACCTTAACTTTTCTTAACCATTCTCGTTCACTGTCAACCGTTATCTACATTGGTTCTTTTCCACCGTTATCAACCATCATGAACGGCTTTGAATCATAGTGACTAACCACTATCAACCATCGTGATTGATTGTCACTATTAACCTTCATTAAAGGTTATCGAACAGTGTCCACCATTCTTAGCCTGATCCATTCCACACCACCGTTACTCCATGAATGCACGGTCACCCAACGTGGAGGCACCATGCGGTCGTGACCACCGATGACATGTCACCACTCTCGTCAACGACTTCAGCTTGGCAGGTTACATGTCGCCAAGCAATTGGGTGGTGGATCTACTGACACAAGAGATGATAAAATGGCCGATCTCGGATTGATCTTGGATTTTTCTTGATGATTTGTTTCTAGCAGTTCCGAAATAGACCTCGCACATGTCTGGTTTCTTACAATTCTGGTACCCGAATCATCCAATATCAATTTTTTCGTAGTAAACCATGCGTTTATGGGGGGTTCACTATTCTTGGAAACCACATTTCTATATCATACGCGATTTTGGTTGACTGGGTCACGGCCTGATGTTGCAGAGCAGGCCAAACCAATGTAGTGGCTGCAGTTTCTCATTTACATGTACTTTATTATCTCTGATCAATTAATTGATGCATTTGTTTATTTACATTTTTGCAAATATATGCTGTACACACACGCATCTGCAGATACATAGAGATCTATATGATATACATATATGTCTGTGTGTAATCTCCTCGAAATGAAAAACTCATCCCTCCAAATCATCCACTAGTAGTCATTTATAGTAATGAATCAACCATGTTTTGGGTACCCCATTTTAAGAAACCCCCATATAGACATCTATCTATGTACATCTGCCAAGACATTGAGCTGCTGACCACCGCTCCAAACCAACCTGGACCAACCAGCACCATTGCCAACCACTAGCTGAACATCAATGATCGTCAAACGATCATCAATGCTGCGTGCATCAACAATGATGATCAAGGAAGTTGATGAATTTGATGAAACACGATAGTGTGGTCAGATTGAAACCATTTGCTCTATCTCAAGCTTCATCATTTGTGTTCTCTCTAACTCAGACCTAGAGTCGACCGTCAACCATCTACCGTCATCAACCAACCGTCATCAACATTCATCCTTTTTTACCATTCGCCATGATTCACCCAAATTCAAGAGGAGTTCGACGCCACAGTCTGAGTACATGTCCTGCATGTACCGCGGAGATGCGGTTGGTTGCCACAACTTGAATGATCACCATCCGAAACTCCACGTGGATTCCGTTGAGGTGCTGCTGGAGTGATCCGTTCCAGCGCAACGCAATGGTGACACGACACAACGGTGACCGGTGTGAAAGCCAGCGGTTGATGGGGATCTGCTCCTAGAATGGAACTTGCTGTCAATCAAACAGTGGTTGATACCGCGGCATTTTTCAGGGGACAGGCCAATGTTTATGTCCTGGTCAAACTAAGCAAGCTCCCGACAACGGGTTCGGAACAACATTGCCCTCCGGTGCAATCCACAAGACAACTCGTTGCTTGGGGCCGAATGACCATGCAGAAAGCGGTTGCTGCGGCCATCCTTTCTACAACCCATGAGTTCTGCTTGGTCATACATACCAGGGTGGTTGATGAGAGATCCATGGACTAAACACCATATTTGATGGTGAATCACAACCTGCGGCGAAATTTGTGGTGGTTTTACGAATAGAAATCTACCGCATGCTACGATCAATGATGATTCCGCTAATCGCCAGTACTTCCCCGCGTTATGGAAGGATGCGAAAGCCTTAGCCAGTCCCAAGCAACCAAAGTGGACGAATCACAGCATGGAGACAGCTACATCTTGAGGATGATAGTGGTGTTGGTTATTGCACACTACCCCTCTTGTTCGCGGACATTCAGCATCATAGTAGCACTGGTATCATGAACAATGATTGACATAAGGAACAATGATTAGCCATAATGAACAATGATTTGCCATAATGAACAATGATTTGCCATAATGTTCATGAGCCATAATGTTCATTAGCCATAATCATATGTTTCCTTATATCACCCCTAAGAACTCCTCTAAAAAACCCTTGAAAAAAAATTACTTTACTTCGAGTGATCCCCACCATGTCATGTCATCACCGCTTGTTGACTCCACTTTTGTCTGACATTCTCTCCGGCATACCTTCTGACATTCTTTCTGACAAATCTTGTGACATTCTCTCTGGCATACCTTTTGACATTCTTTCTGACATCCTTTCTGGCACATCTTCTGACGTTCTTTCTGACAACTTTCTACTCGGACATTCTTTCTGGCAAATCTTTTGACATTCTCTCTGACATATCTTCTGACATTCTTTCTGACATATCTTTTGACATTCCTTCTGACATATCTTCTGCCAATCTCTCTGGTATTCTCTCTGACATCTCTTCTGACATTCTTTCTGACATTCTCTCTGACATATCTTTTGACATTCTTTCTGACATTCTTTCTGGCATATCTTTTGACATTCTCTCTGACATATCTTCTGACATGTCTTCTGACATATCTTCTGACATCTCTTCTGACATTCTTTCTGACATTCTCTCTGACATATCTCCTGACATTCTGTTTGACATCTCTTCTGACATTCTTTCTGGCATATCTTCTGACATTCTCTCTGACATTCTTTTTGGCAGATCTTTTGACATTCTCTCTGACATTCTTTCTGACATGTCTTCTGACATATCTTCTGACATTTCTTCTGACATTCTATCCTGACATTTCTTTTGACATTCCCTCTGACATTCTTTCTGGCATATCTTTTGACATTCTCTCTGACATATCATCTGACATTCTTTCTGACATGTCTTCTGACATATCTTCTGACACTCTATCTGAAATTCTTTCTGGCATATCTTTTGATATTCTTTCTGACATCTCTTCTGACATTCTTTCTGGCATATCTTTTGACATTCTTTCTGACATTCTCTTCTGACATTCTTTCTGACATATCTTCTGACATTCTTTCTGACATATCTTCTGACATTCTTTCTGGCATATCTTCTGACATTCTCTCTGACATATCTTCTGACATTCTCTCTGACATATCTTCTGACATTCTCTCTGACATTCTTTCTGACATCTCTTCTGACATTCTTTCTGACATCATCATGGTCATCAACATTTTCATGACCATCATTGTCATCATCACATCATCACCGTCATCATCGTCCTCATCATCATCATCAGCATCGTCATGCGTACCAGCATCCGCATCGTCCTAATTGTCATCATCATTGTCTTGATCATCATCATCATCATCCGCCTCGTCGTTGCCATCATCATCATCATCACTGGCATCATCGTCCTCATCATCATCATCGTCACCATCACAGTTTGCATCGTTGTGATCGTCATCATCGTCAACGTCATCATCTTCATCACCGTCATCTGACATTCTCTCTGACATTCTTTCTGGCATATCTTTTGACATTCTCTCTGGCATATCTTCTGACATTTTTTCTGACATATCTTCTGACATTCTTTCTGACATATCTTTTGACATTCTTTCTGACATGTCTTCTGACATATCTTCTGACATTCTCTCTGACATTCTTTTTGGCAGATCTTTTGACATTCTCTCTGACATTCTTTCTAACATATCTTCTGACATTCTTTCTGACATTCTTTCTGGCATATCTTTTGACATTCTTTCTGGCATGTCTTCTGACATTCTTTCTGACATATCTTCTGACATTCT
>VSDK01025805.1:31727-108889 GCA_009767595.1 Symbiodinium kawagutii | reverse complement strand
TGGCATTCTATCCTGACATCTCTTGTGACATTCTTTCTGTGACATTCTTTCTGACATATCTTTTGACAATCTTTCTGTGATCTTTTCTCGCATCTTTGAGGTCCGGCAGCCACCACTAGTCGCGCTTGGTCGCGGCTGAGGTCCGGCAGCCACCAGCAGGCATACATGATCGTGGTTGAGGTCCGGCAGCCACCACTGGTCGCGCTTGGTCGTGGTTGAGGTCCGGCGAGGAGAAGGAGAAGGAGGAGAAGAAGGAGAAGGAGAGGCAGTCAACTCTGATAAAATCTAACAACCCTCACCTGACAGGTGGGGAAAAAACACATGATTTTCCAGCATTTTCACGTCATGGTGAACCCCATGATCGTCATTAGTCCTCCTCCCGGAGGAATTCGCCGACCAGGTGTCCGAAACACCGATGTCGAGGAACAAGAGCACCAATTGTACATGATTGTTAATCCTGACTCGTAATGATCATGGTCAACCATTATCAACCATATAGTGATAAAATCATATAGTGTTTATGGTGGTTAGCGGTGATCATTGTAGGCTTTATAATGGTTGATAATGGGTAACAATCAACATTGTTAATGGTGATTAGTAGTAGTTGCTGATGGTTGACTGTTAATGACATCATGGTTTACCACTATGAAGCCCACTATCAAGCTCAAGTAAAAAAAAACATTGTGAAGCCTTGTTGACCATTAACAATTCACCAGCTCATGGTTAACAAGGCCTTAGAGTGCTTGATAATGGTGCTTAATAGTGATTACCACAACAAGAGCAACAACCCATAAAGACACAGTTGACAACAAGTAATTACCAACAACCAATGAAACCGACAACAAGAACAAGGCTGGACAGAAAAGCCAGGGTGGATGAGGTAGATGGATGATCTGTATTCCAATGTCGCAATGGATAGGACCACATTCGCAGATTCGCTTGTAAGCGATGGATTCGTACGCCGTGGGAAGATGCCACCGGGGAGCTATGTATACAATTTGGTTAAATGGCGTTGGTAGCATGGTAAAGAACTGCCGTGAACTATGGGTATGTTTGTGGTGAAGAAGGGTTATTGATGGTCAATAGTGGAGCGTTAAAATCAATCATGGTTCAGTAGGGTACAGGCTCCGGATTCCATCATTGATTGTCTATCATTTTTCAACCAGTACCCCTATTTATTGGCATCCCCCAACCAGGGCTACATTGGCAGTAAATCATGTGTGTGGGAACCCTTGTTTGAGGTTTGATCATCGTGGGACGACGATGCCGAATGCCATCTGTGAATAAGTAGCCAGCAACATTGTGGCTATATGGCTATGGGTCAATATTAATCAACCAACAATGGGGGTTATTAACCAACAATAACAAGTAAAACAATGGTTAATGATAGGGGAACCAAGGGTACGGGGTTTTGACCCACAGCCATATAAATCTTTTTCAGATGATCACTTTTCCAATACGATAGAGATAACATCAAAAATACTGGTATCACTTAGTTCGTGAATGACAGTCATCAAGTGATCAGTCGGGATACGAGACCATCCATGGTGACCCACGATATCGGCTATGTGTTTACATCATGATTGTCTTGGTTGTTACGAATGATGCTGTAGTATCAAGCTTTACCTCCCCTCACTACAAGTGGTTGCCTTTTGGTTGCCCCATTCCAGAAATGTGATTGTTGGAAGCAATCGTGTCAAAAAAATACGGATAAGGAACCATGGAATGACCATCAACCATCCATTTACCAACCATCAAGCAATTATCACTGAATATCATCATAAATCCTCCTGAACCAAGCCAACCATCCCCTTTCGTTTCGACAACTTCTGGCATCTCCCTAACTGCTACGCGCGGTACGCCATGTTCAAGCGCCGTTCTTCCGCCACCACGATGTTTTCGCAGCTGAGCCGTGCGCAAAAACCATTCCTCGAGGGAAGCGACTGTTGCGGGGGAAGTGTGGCTGAGTGAATGGTTGGTGAAGGATACTCATACAAGGTGGGCCCCCAACCACTTATAAGTTAGTTTATAACTAACTTAACTAGGGTTAACTACCAGTTATAAGGGTTGTTGCCCAACTTACAACTGCCAGGGGCCCACCTTGTAGCTGGTCACGTCGACGAATAGGATAGAACATGTATATGTATATATATATATATACATATGTATGTATTTGTATAGCTAATATGTAGTAATACTTGACAAATTCTATTGCTTCAGAACTAAGAGTGGTATATTCATGATGGTTCGTCATTCACTAATGGTAATGTAACCATCAATGCTGAAGATTTACCATGATAAAATAGAATTGGCTATCTGCCATTATCAATACTAACCATCAGCACTGGCTATTAATCATTACCCATTGCTACTATATCATCCATGATCAAAATCAATTACCATGAATCTACCATTGTCATCCGTGATCAAATTCTTAAGCATTAAGCGTTGGTGGTCAAAAACATAATTCATCATCATGCCGAATGATGTGAGGCCGTCTGCGCAGATGACGAGTATGGAACAATGTTCACCATGGTCACGATGAGCGATGTGCCATGTCGGTAGGTTGGATTCATGGGGGTTAGTTCAGCCACCTTACCATCTATCATTTGGCTAGTTGGTTACAGGGGTCACGCCTCGATAGTCCACCGACCTTACAAGGTCATGTCCCAACTGCACATCCAGCCATGTGTCAGCCACCGAGCGGAAGCTTGGCTGGCCAGGGATGGGTTCACGGTTCACGAAAACGCCATTTTTGGCGTAGACAGCTTAACCCATTGCGATAGATAGTTGGGATATCGATAGCTATATCTCGAATCAACTATTATCAATCTTACTATCCATAGCTATATCCCCCAGTGTTGTTGATTACTATCAACTATTGTATCAACCTTTCATGTGTAGAGATTGATGCTAGCTGTATGCACTACGCTGACAGTTGGTATCCCCAAACTGACAGTCGGGATTAAGGAGCAAACCAGGAAGAGAAACAACCATTATCATCTTGATGATTCACATAAAACCAATTGGTGTGTTTTTACATTTCTAATCTCTAAAAAAACACAGAAAACATGTTTAATATCCAACAAAATGTAAACACATATGGCTGTGGGTCAAAACCCCGTACCCTTGGTTCCCCTATCATTGACCATTGTTTTCCTTGTCATTGTTGGTTATTAACCCCCATTATTGGTACCTCACACTCTTGACCCATAGCCACATATTGTGGTGAATAATCCGCGACCTGGTCGCTCAACTCTCGGGTGAATTCGGGACGCAACTCTCGCAGAGAGCCCGTGGCTGAGGCCCCCCCCTGTTTTGGGTGCACAACTGGGGCATGCCTGTGGAAGGGATAGAAATCAGAAACTTTGCTGGCAACACCTTAAATTTTGGCCAGGTTCTCACAAAAAGGCAATGCCTAATGTGATTGGTTAATTGCTATGAATGGTTAATATAAAGGTTGATTTGGGGGTACCCCAATTTTGAGAAACACCCATATCATCGACTGCAATAGATTATCAATCGTTACCATCACCAACATCATCACCAATATCATCATCAATCATCGTCATAGTCATAGTCATCATCATCATCATCATCATCATCATCATCATCATCATCATCATCATCATCATCATGTTGGTCATCATTCCCCGCGGCTAACCCTTCATTAACACCTTCCTTCACCACCAGTCCCGGCGCCACGCCACCAGCGCAGCCCAGCGACGTGTAGAGCAGAAAGACCAACACCGCCAGGCCCAAGACCACGAGATACGGCGCCCGGGGGTCCACCAGTTCCTTGGGACGGTCGTCCGCCGGTGAATGGTGACCTGTGGGGAATGACTCCAACAATGGGGCAGATGATGATGGTGATGATGGTGGTGATGGTGATGATGGTGGTGATGGTGATGACGATGATGAGTGTGGTGATGGTGATGATGGTGATGATGGTGAGTGATGGTGGTGATGGTGATGATGGTGATGCTGGTGCTGGTGCTGCTGATTAGGATGGTGTAACTATGACTAAAAAGCAAGTCCAAACGATTGTCAATGCGATTGATGCCAAAGTATTTTTAAGGATATCATTTTTAGTTCTCTTAAGCAATTGTACAAATTATCTTGGTTCATCAATGCTGATGCTGGATGGTGTTGATAAATTTTTCATGATAGCTTTTCATTGTGTCGTCATGGAAACACCAATGATTGCCGTGTAACCCATGAGAACTGATGGTGAAAGTATCATGGTATGGTAAACCATCAATACTTACTACAAATAGTTACCTCGAATCGATCCTATCGTCAATGGTAGCTAATTGATCAGTTACTGTCAACCAACAGTGTATTCCATTTACAATCGGTGTAACCTATTGATGAACGTGGGGTGATGAGATAGCTATTAGTTGATAAGTCAAAGCTATCATTGATAGTTGTTACATTGGGGAGGTTCTCAAAATAGGGTCCCCCAAATTATCCAGTTTATTACGCATCTATAATTTATAATAGTAAACTAAGTATTATTGGGGGTCCGTTATTTTGAGAAACCCCCATATGATTGGTAGGGCAGTTACATCCACTGACGAGAATCTATGAGAATCACCCCGATGTATCCATCAATCGACAGACCCACTGATGATTGCGGATTAACTGAAAATAGGACTGGTACCTGCTGACTGATAAGATCAAAAGCACCGAATGATATCTGATAACTGCTGACAACTGCTGACAATTGCTGATAGCTGCTTATAGTATCTAAGCAGTTTTCAATGATAGTAATAGTGCACCAGTCACTGGCCTCATTGCTAGCATTCCTTTGCTGACCCTTGATGATATAGCAACAATAGGAAAATAGACCAAGCGCTTGACCATTCAGCATCCCCAAGTCCATGAAGCATCCCCAAGCAGCCAACGAGACTTTTCACCGGCCGGGCAACTGGTGCTGGAAAGTCTGGAAAGGGCTATATCACGATATCGAGGGCTACCCCCTTGATTCTCCAAAAACCAGGAAGCTACCGGAATTGTCTGGGATGCCTAGTGAAGCCACTACTTTGAGGGGTGTTCGTGCCCACATCATGTCTTCGACGAATGTAGATGAGTAGAAGGGGGTTGCACCCAATGATTATGGGTGATGATAAGTCATGGTGAAACAAATGGTAATGAACACTCACCATTAGTCACGACACAACAAGCATGGGTCTGCCGTCAGGAAAAGCTCTATCTGTTGCATTTGTGAATCTCAGAGGAACATCAGGTTCCTTTGCAAAATCCAGACCACGAGCCTCGTTCGGATACATTCGGGAACCATAAATCTGATGGTTTCTGGAGCATTGCCAATAGAATCAACATACTGAGGACATGAACTGGCAAAAGATCAGCTTTAAAACTTGAAACCTCTGGATTCCTCAGCTCCGGCGTGCCATGGCTGGATTCTTCATGCTCACAGGCTTTGCCCTACATTTCTACCGGTGCCTTGCTGGATTTTGGAACCTGAAGGCCCGGTTACCATCAGAGAAAGTTACAAGAGGTTCATCACTGATGATTCCTTACATGCACTGCATGGGTGTTTCATGAAAGGAAAGGTTACCGCGAATAACCATTTGCCATAAGAGTGGCAATGATAGTTAATACCGGTCACTTGGATGAATATTGGTGAATAAATATAACTGCAACTAACAACGTTGTAATCGTTGATGATGCCCATTTGATGTTGGTGGCATCGACTATGATCAGAATGATTTACAGCCGATGGTTGATACTGTTGTGAAGGAGTGGTTGACAGGGGCGAATCATACGGTGAAATGATGGAAATGATGCATATGATAACATCCAAGAATTGATATCTGTGTTGCCATATAACCTGGGTAAAGTGTGCATGTAAGCTCGCATTACTCTATGTACTTTAGATACAAGCAATAAACAATAAGAAAAGGCGATTGTTCACGATGATGTTTCGCGATGATGCTTCTGATGATGCAAAATGAATGATGGCTAGTGATGATGGTTCTCATGCCTGTTGTAATGATGCTTATGATGGTTAAATCATATCATGGTTCATACTTAGATATGCGGTCCTCTCTGCGCTAGTAACTGGTCACTCACATTGGTTGTAGGGATTCACCTACAAGGTGGGCCCCCTAACCAGCCATAAGTTGACTAATAACTAGGGTAACTACCAGTTATGGTATACAATGTTATGGCCGGTAGTTATACAGATAGCTATATATATATATATGTATTTATCTATTTATTTATTGATTTATTTATTTATCTATCTATTTGTTCATTTATTTGTTTATTTATTTATGTATTTATTTATTTATTTATGTATTTATTCATTTATATGTATATTTATATCTATATTTGCATTTATATCTATATGAAAATTATTCATATAAATCTATATCTAAACAGACCCAGTTATATATACCAGTTAAACCACCAGCCATGGCATATAACCTTTATAAAACTAGGGTAACCACCAGTTCAATGGCCTTATAAACCAGCCGTTGTAACGTTTGGGGGCGCCCACCAACGGTACCTGCCAGCTGGGTCCCGGCAGCACCAGCGCCCAGCGGCCAAAAGGAGGAGACCCAGGAAGTTGGCCAAAGCCAAAGTCACCGCCTCCGTGCTACGGAAGTACCTGGGCGCGGCAGCCGGGGACCTGGAGACATGTCATGGGGGCGGGTGCGAACATGGCGCTGGGTTGGGACCAGAACTCACCATGGGGATAGGTTGTATAAGCATGGTATGAGTGATGATTATGGATGATAAAACGTATGTGTATTCCAATCATGGTTTCAATCATGGGATGAGTGATAGATGGGTCAATTGATGGTTAAATGATGCTTAATTGATGGGAGAGTAACGCTTAATTGGTGGGAAATTGAGCCAGCAATTAAGCACTAAACATGGGTTTTAGAAATGGTTTCCCAACAATCATAGGGTGAATATCAAGGTTAAGTATCGTAAGCAAAAAAGGGGGACAACGAAAGCAGCTGCAGCAACGACGACAACAACAACAACAACAACAACAACAACAACAACAACAACAGCAGCAGCAACAACAACAGCAGCAGCAGCATCAGCAGCAATGACAACATGCCATGCCAAGCCATGCTTTGCCATCAAATACATTGCGATTCATGCCAAATCATGTCTACCAAGAAGCTGACATGTGTCTGATCCATTTTCTCATTACATAACTCCTTCTGCTAGTTGTACCAATTATAACCAACGGGCCCAAACAATGAGCAAGCTCATAACCAATAGCAAATGTATGACCTGCTCATTCTACCAAACCATCATGGACCCTGTTCCATGTATCTCTTCACGCCACAGGTCTGACACTGAAGTGTCGGTTTTAACTCTGCACGTGAGCTTTGGTTATAGATCTCCAAATCCTCGTGCTGTGCTGGTGAAATCAGAATGGTTTTCATCACCTGATTCGATCATGGCACAGATGGCTTTGTCCATAACAGTGTACCGTACCCCTTTCTCAACCCCTATGATTGGTGCTGTCCGCATTCTGAATGGCCATGACTTGGGCGTACTACCATTGAACTGGACAACCCTATCTGAAAGTACACCTGATACCCTGCAGATTCCTGCGCCGCCATCTGCCACCATGGGGCAACTGCAACTTCATGAAGAGCTTCACATCACCTTGCGCGAAGCTCGACGCTGGGTCAAGTGCAGGGCGTTCGTCGTGAAAGACACCCAGCGGCTGAGTCATCATGTGGACATACCACATGGCATGAGACAAGGAGATCAACCTAGCTGATCAATCATAGATCTCCGAGTACCGAGGCAGACTGAGTGGGAGGTCAATCTACCAAGCTTGGACTCTAGTCATGAATGAAGTACTAGACCATGGCATCAACATAGCTTACAGTGCAATCAAAAAACAATCAGCATATACACAGCAACAACTGGTGAATAAAAGCCATGCGCCTGTTCTAAGCTATGCACCCACCATCCCCCGGTTGCTTCATGAATCATTTCCAGGCTTGGAAGGAGCGCTTGCTGCCAACTGGATCCACTAGAACACAATGAAAAACTGCTTGGTGGTTGAGCCACCCATGGTTAACTAGTGGCTAATAATGGTTATACATGGTCATATATGGCTAAACAATTAGAACTTCTCTCTGTAGATCTGAGTGAACCAAAGCGGTTGCTTTCAAATGTGGATGAAAACCAACGCAGCGACACTTTTTTTGACTCGTGCACAGGCCTCTTCATTGCTCCATTGGTGATCATACTGCACGCTGATTGCCTGCAATATCGAACTAGACTTGAAGAAAAGTCTGGATTCGCCTGGAACATGGATGACATGTCTACAAGAGCAGGAACATATTCTGTACTGCAGAACTGTCACCACCACGATCTGGATCTCCCCAGGTAACCACTGACCCGTCGCCCAAGATGGCGGCAAAGGCCCCAAGTGTGCCCTGCACTTGTTGCACGTTCCTCAGCCGATCTTGAACTGCAGAACTGTCACCACCACGATCTGCTTGGCCCCAGGTAACCACTGACCCGTCGCCCAAGATGGCGGCAAAGGCCCCAAGTGTGCCCTGCACTTGTTGCACGTTCCTCAGCCGATCTTGAACTGCAGAACTGTCACCACCACGATCTGGATCTCCCCAGGTAACCACTGACCCATCACCCAAGATTGCACCGAAGGCAGCATGCGTGGCCTGAATTTGTTGCACATTCCTGAGCTTATCTTGAACTGCAGAACTGTCACCACCACGATCTGCTTGGCCCCAGGTAACCACTGACCCGTCGCTCAAAATGGCAGCAAAGGCGTCATTTGTGGCCTGAACTTGTTGCACATTCCTGAGCCGATCTTGAACTGCAGAACTGTCACCACCACGATTCGCATCGCCCCAGGTAACCACCGACCCGTCGCCCAAGATGGCAGCAAAGGCAGCTCGTGTGGCCTGAATTTGTTGCACATTCCTGAACTGACCTTGAACTGCAGAGCTGTCACTACCAAAATCTGGATGGCCCCAGGTAACTACTGACCCATCGCCCAAAATGGCAGCAAATGCGCGGTAAGTAGCCTGAACTTGTTGCACGTTCCTGAGCTGGTCTTGAACTGCAGAACTGTCACCACCAAAAGTTGGACTGCCCCAAGTAACCACCGAGCCGCCGTTCAGGATGGCAGCAAAGGCGCCACATGTGGCCTGAAGTTGTTGCACATTCCTGAGCTGATCTCTCGCTGCAATGCTAGCACCACCAAAATATCGATGGCCCCAGGTAACTACTGACCCATCGCCCAAGATGGCAGCTAACGCACCTGGTGTGGCATGAACTTGCTGCACATTGCTGAGCCCATCTTGAACTGCAGAGCTGTCACCACCATACTTTGGGTGGCCCCAAGTCACGATCCTATCACCTCCACAGCACCACATTGCAAAAGAAGCGTTCGTTGCTGCTACTTTCGGTTGTTGCGCAACCGCAGTGAGGCAATCCCCATCTTCAAAACCTGAAAATTGCAAAGAGTCGATGAGGTTCGTCAGGGCGTGTCCTCTTGCTGTGACAAGCTTGAGGAACCCCTGTCCGAAAGACTTCTGGGCCAGCACTTTCAAGTCCTTCACGGTGGCACGGCGTTGAATTGACAGTGCTTCACTTCGGCCACTTGGAAGGGATACGGTAACTTGAAACATTCGGAACTCGATGGATATATCACGAACCCGAATAGTTCTATTCAAACCGATGAGCTCTTGAGCCACTCCCATGTCACCATTGGTGATATTGTCTGGAGCCTCGAGGACTATGCTTTGCCACACTCACAAACCCAGCAGTCAACCAACTGGTTGACCATGGGATCGATCCTGGTTGGTTGAGAGCAGAATTCTCTCGTCATTCATTGCGAAACCTTCACCAAGTGAGCCTGTGCAACAATAACTGTTCTAATAAACCTGACAGAGCTATGTCATGTTTATTGGTACAACCCCAGTATCGTGGCTTACTTTGAACCTGCTCACTTCTTGAGAATTGGGTTCCAATCTGGATAAAACAACTAGTTCATCAAGGATGTGATTGGGTCATCATCACTCATGACCATCATAACTCTGGCAAGTAAGATCAGCCCCTTTACAGTATAGATAGGCCACCTTATTTCCTAACCATCACATTAGCCACCAACCTTAGCCAGCACTAACCAACAGTGGAACTTTGTGCATAGACTGCTATGGAACCATTTTTTATGTGAAACTTACTGTTGGCCAATGTATATCCCCCCAACCAGCCGGCACTTGATAACAATGCTCATCTACTGATGAACACATCCAGTTAGACAGACGAGTCTCGATATGCATCAACAATTAACTCACTCACTATAGCAAGAAAAAACCTTTTGTTAGAACCGAAATTGAGGAGCCGGTGATTTTTCTATGCCAAATCCGGCGTGGATCAACCCGGTGAACTAAGGAGTAGAAGTACAACCCGGTTCTCAGGTACCTCTGGAGTAGAAGTAGATCAGATCCGTGGCAAATTTGGAGCTTAAGCAGTACCTATAAGGGCACGGAGCCAGGCGGGATGAAGCCGTTGCACAGGGTGTGTTGCGCCAGCGGCTTATGGCTGCTTGACCAATGGTCGGTTGCTGGTCAAAGGGGACTTGATGGCTGGTCAAAGGTACGTAACCATCAACCTTGACCAGCAACCAGCAATGATGAAAACCTCGTGATGTGACCATAGTTGGTTTCATGAAAATTTCATGAGATGAACAGGTTACATCATGATGGTTACTTTAGCGCCATTGAATTCACCCATGATAACACAGTCATTCAACCAGCTGATGTTTCATCAAGGTTGGTTCAGCCATTGATTCGCTGAATCACCATTGCTGAAACCAGTTATCAATCATAGTCATTCAACCATTGGTGGTTATCAATCATAGTCATTCAACCATTGAAAACTGGCTTGATCATTGTTGATTTCATGGTTCTGCAACGGTTCACAGTGATGATTCGCGTTTCACATCTCTGGCTTCGCTGAGGACGCTGGACTTCGGGGCAATTCACGACAACCCAATCAGGGTTGTTGTAGTTACCCTAGATATCGACCAAGTCGTTGTTGTTGTTTTTGTTGTTGTTGTTGTTGTCGTTGGTGTCCTTTTTGTTGTTGTTATTGTTGTCGTTGGTGTCCTTTTTGTTGTTGTTCTTCTTGTTGTTGTTGTTGCCCTTTTTGTTGTTATTCTTCTGGTTGTTGTTATTGTTGTCGTTGTTGTCGTTGTTGTCCATTTTGTTGTTATTGTTGTTGTTCTTCTTGTTGTTGTTGTCGTTGTTGTCCATTTTGTTGTTGTTGTTGTTGTTCTTGTTGTTCTTGTTGTTGTTCTTGTTGTTGTTGTTGTTGTTCTTCTTCTTCTTCTTGTTCTTGTTGTTGTTGTCATTGTTGTTGTCATTTTTGATGTTGTTCTTTTTGTTGTTGTTCTTGTCGTCGTTGTTGTCGTTGTTGTCCATTTTGTTGTTATTGTTGTTGTTGTTTTTCTTGTTGTTGTTCTTGTTGTCGTTGTTGTCGTTGCTGTCCTTTTTGTTGTTGTTCTTGTTGTTGTTGTTGTTGTTGTTGTCGTTGTTGTTGTTGTCGTTGTTGTCCATTTGTTGTTATTTTTGTTGTTCCTCTTGTTGTTATTTTTGTTGTTGTTCTTCTTGTTGTTGTTCTTGTCGTCGTTGTTGTCGTTGTTGTCCATTTTGTTGTTATTGTTGTTGTTGTTGTCCAAGTTGTTGTTCTTGTTGTCGTTGTTGTCGTTGCTGTCCTTTTGGTTGTTGTTCTTCTTGTTGTTGTTCTTGTTGTCGTTGTTGTCGTTGCTGTCCTTTTTGTTGTTGTTCTTCTTGTTGTTGTTCTTGTTGTTATTGTCGTTGCTGTCCTTTTTGTTGTTGTTCTTCTTGTTGTTGTTCTCGTTGTTGTTGTCGTTGTTGTCCTTTTTGTGGTTATTGTTTTTGTTGTTCTTCTTGTTGTTGTTCTTGTTGTCGTTGTTGTCGTTGCTGTCCTTTTTGTTGTTGTTCTTGTTGTCGTTGTTGTCGTTGTTGTCCATTTGTTGTTATTGTTGTTATTGTTGTTGTTCTTCTTCTTGTTGTTGTCGTTGTTGTCCATTTTTGTTGTTGTTCTTGTTGTTGTTGTTGTTGTTGTTGTTGTCGTTGTTGTTGTCGTTGTTGTTGTTGTTGTCTTGTTTTTCTTCTTGTTGTTGTCCTTGTTGTCCTTTTTGTTGTTGTTTTTCTTGTTGTTGTTGTTGTTGTTGTTGTTGTTGTCCTTTTTGTTGCTGTTGTTGTTGTTGTCCATTTTGTTGTTGTTTCTTTCTTGTTGTTGTTATTGTTGTCGCTGTTGTCGTCGTTGACCATTTGTTGTTATTTTTGTTGTTCTTCTTGTTGTTGTTGTCGTTGTTGTCCATTTTGTTGTTTTTGTTGTTGTCCATTTTGTTGTTGTTTTTTCTTGTTGTTGTTATTGTTGTCGTTGTTGTCGTTGTCGACCATTTGTTGTTATTGTTGTTGTTGTTGTCGTTGTTGTTGTCGTTGTTGTCCTTTTTGTTGTTGTTGTTGTCGTTGTTGTTGTCGTTGTTGTTGTTGTCTTGTTTTTCTTCTTGTTGTTGTCCTTGTTGTCCTTTTTGTTGTTGTTTTTCTTCTTGTTGTTGTTGTTGTTGTTGTTGCTGTTGTTGTTATTGTTGGTGTTGTTGTTATTGTTGTGTTTGTTGTCGTTGTTGTTGTCGTTGTTGTTGTTGTCGTTGTTGTCCTTTTTGTTGTTGTTGTTCTCGTTGTTGTTCTTGTTGTCGTTGTTGTCCATTTTGCTGTTATTGTTGTTGTTGTTGTTCTTCTACTTCTTGTTTGAACTATGGTTGCCCTGGCTCACAGCAATGGATTTGTTTCTGGGTTGTTTTTGATGGTTCGGTGCGAACCAAAGAATTCCCCCCTGGCTGTAAACCAAGAGCCAGATTTAGTAGGACGGATATCTGCTGGAAAACGCAGGTACATCATAGTCCTGGTACCATCTTTGACCATTACAGTACAGATCACGTGGCTATTTCTTCGATTCTGAGCTCCCAAAAATAAACACAGACAATCATTATCCATCCACCATTATCCACCATCATTCACCATTCCCATCATCGTGCACCATCATCCACCATCATTCACCATCCACCATCATTCATTGGCTGTGAGTTCAAGGGCGCCTGTGTCCCGAAATTGTTCACATTCCCATATAGCTACGGTGGCATAACTTGAAAAATTCCATGAAACTACCATAGAGCTACCAAATCACTATGATATGACTTCCATGTAACCACCATATAACCACCAAGTAACTACCATGTTAGACCCCCGTCGAACTACTATTAAACTACCATAAAACCTGCATATAACCACCATGAAACTACCATAAAACCAGCATAAAACCATCATAAAACCAGCATAAGACCAGCATATAACCACCATGACCCACCCTCCAAGGGCACAACGAGCTCATTAGGACCTGCCCTGCAATCGCCAAGGGTAAGAAGCCGCCTCACGCCGCGTGGCAGGCCGGGGGAGCAACCAGCGTGGTTAAAAACCATGGGCTGTTGACCAATGAGTTCAGTTAATCAACCAGGGCTATGCCTCTTAATGTTGGTTTCTGATTAGTGTAACCCCCCCTAATGAAAATAGATGAAACCAACAGGTAGATACTAATCAGAAACCAACATTAAGAATGCTGAACATGTGTACATATAAATATACTAATTGCTGATACACATAAGAATAAGCATACATTTACTTTACAGAATGTATGTGTATGATTGATAGAATGTAAGCATAAGTGGTTGAATAAAGGTGGTTGACCAGTTAATGAACCGTCTACTCAACCACCTTTATTCATGTCACTATGTGCATGGGTCTAGGATGGCAAATGATTCACCATGCCTAGGACTGATTGATTGTAGATGAGGGCTCATGCTGGTCATCAATTGTTTGTCTTAATAGCTGGGGGGTTACCAAATAATCATCCCAGCCATCAATCATTTATAGTAATAAACCAACCTTAACTTTGGGGGTATGGCTTGAGAACCCCCCCATATGGCTTGAGCTGCTTCTGGTAGACATTTCTTGCGAATGGCAGTGGTCAATTACGGCTGGGAACGGTCGAGGATAGCTTAGACAAAAAAATACGCAAGTTTGGAACCTGCTCAATGGTCGGCGATGATGGTTGATCAAGTTTCAGTATGGTTGATTCATCGATAACGGTTGATTATGTTGGTACTTGGACGTGCATCCCCAGTAAGGAACTGGTTACATTCACCATGGTTCTCACTGACAGGGCTACTCACCATGGTATCCCAGTCATGGCCCCAGCCATCCAAGTACACCTAGGTAGTAACAGCAAGTTCCAAAGCGACGACTTTCAGAGCAATGCTGAGCAAATGTTTAACAATTAACTACCATTTGGCTAGTAGGCACTCCTGGTAGCTCCATATCGCTCCTCTTTAAAGGGATACAGGGAGACTTTTGGCTCTAAATCGCTCCCTCCTGACAACCAGCAAGTTAGATTCACCCACTCTCAAAGGAGACTCGGTTGGGGCTGCTAGTCAGCTAGCAAATGAACCAGAAATCAATGCTTCGAGCTTGCAGCCATGATGACTGACCATCATTAGCCATCAACCAGGACTCACCGATTTCACCCGCGATGTCTGAAATCAATTGAAGAAGTCCAACAGCAAATGATTTCTCCCAATATCTGGAGGCTTCGAACAAAGTAGGAGGTGTGGGAAGTCTTCCCATAGCAACAAATTACTATTTCCAAGGTTATCATGTGGAGATGCTCCTGCGAACATCAAACCTTCGCGTAACCCACCTCGTGTTCATGGCAAGAATGTCAACAACTGGACGCGAAAAACCAAGGTCAAAAAACTGACAAAAGCTCTCTGTTGGGAAAGATGTACCTAATCATTTGATGATTTCTCAAAAAGCTGGGGGTACCCCCAAAGCATCCAATCTTGATCATCTTCAGTACCAATCCATCCATGATAGTGGTATATCATCCGTGATTGCTTACTATCAACTTGTTCACAACCATTCTTAACCATCAATAATCCACAACTTTAGGCTGTACCCATCATTGTTGCATATCATCCCCCTATATAGTATTAACCATTTCTACTGGTTACAACCCCTAAAGGTGGGCCCCCAAAACGTTAGCTAAGTTGGCTTACAACTAGGGTAACTACCAGTTATGATAGATATAACTATAGCTGAGTGGCTTAGTCATCAACTTATAACTAGGGTGGCCCACCTTGTACATTGGGGGGTCCCGTCCCAACCGGGCTAGCTCCACCCACCATCTCAGTGCTGCCCTGCGGCTCAGCATGAAGCCACTGAGCGCCACCCAGGTGAGAAGAGCCCAGGATAGGTTGTACGGTGGAAAGGCCAACATCTCCCTGGGCATTTCTCAAGCCATGGGGGAGCCCTGGAGGCGTGGAGGATGCAGCGCTTTCTCAAGTAGGGGAACCCCCAAGGCGTAAAAATAGTTGGTTTATTACTATCAATTGGTTAGTATACAGGATGATTTGGGGGGCTCCCCAATTTTGAGAAACACCCATACGGCTGGATCATCATCCCATGGCGAACCATGGAGTTCTGACGGGAGACTGAGCCTGTCATAGCCGGTGGCGGTTCACTGACCCATAGGAAGCATGGGAATTGTGACCACTGATGATCATCCCACGCCTGGTAGTTTTATGAGGAACCGCAAAAAAATGATTGGTCTATTTCTATAAATGATTGATAGTGGATGATTTGGGGCTACCCCCATTTTAAGGAACACCCACTGAACAAGTGGTGAATGTGACCACGGGAAGTGTAAACTATTGATCAATGGTATAACCGACCCGCAAAGATCGAAGATTCTACGAGTATACAGCTGGATGATCGTCCAACGGCTGGTAAGTGGTGAACCTAACCATGGGAATTGTAACCTATTCATCAACGGTATAACCCACAAAAAGGGTCGTTACAATTCGCATGATTACGTTCACCACCAGCTGTGGGAGGATCCAAGTAAGTGGATGATGAGTGACTGGATGGTGCCAACCTGGCTACATGGTATGCTCTTTATACTCCCTTGGCTCATGATGGTTCACAGGCTGAATAGGCCAGTGATAGTGGGGGAATGGTGGAGTTCATAGATGCTATGCTATGGCTAAAGATGGATAAGTGGCTGTACCATGATGGCTGACGTGGGGCCCCAACTGATCCAAACTGCCCAGGAGAATCAGCACCAACAGCACCAAGCGCTGACCCAACAGCCTGGCTTCTGGTGAAATCCGGAAATTCCATGATGTGGTACTGTTGATGGAGGAAATCCTGCACCACCTGGGATGATTAAACCCTATAAATCATCTGGGATAAACAACCAACCAGCTGGTGCAGGATTTCCTCCATCACCAGTATCATGGTTGGTGATCAACCCCTTGTAATTGATGTTTTAAACACCGCGAGCCATTCTTCAATGTGAATTTTCATGATTCCATGTGTTTTCCATGTGTTTATGACTGGTTGGTGGTTTCGACCCCTCTCAAAAATCTGTTTGTCAACCAACCAACCATTTGGTAATACGTTTGGGAAAATAGAAAATGTTGAAAACCACCAACCAAATATTAATTTTTCAACCCATGTTCAGCCGCATCATTCTTCGGATTCCAATCATTCAACCCTGATCACCATCGACTGCGAGCGAGGAGAATCCGGACCCCAACACCACCAGCGGTAGCTGATTCAGCCGGCGGAGAGCTAAGGGGCTGGCCATCACAATTCATCGCCATTCATCAAGCAATATCAACCATCATCATCATCATCATCATCATCATCATCATCAACAAGCATTCAGCCAGCAACCAAGCAACCAATCAACTAATCACGCTAGATATTGGCATTGGCTGGTTCGTCGAATCAACAAGCATTCAGCAAGCCAGCCAGCCAGCAAGAAAGCAACTCACCAACTAATATCATCATGTTGGATATTGGTTGGTTAGTTCATGGTTGATGTTGGTCATCAAGGAACTCTCCGCAACCAACGAACCATTTAGCGTCGCGCCCGTGGCGAGAGCTCGCCACGGCACCAGGCTCCAAGACAACGACCGCAGCAGGGAAATTGATCACCTCCCCGGAACGGACAAAGAGGTGCCAGATGTGAGGACGTTCATGGTTAATGAGCTAATTATGAACTAATTATGAGCTAACATGGCTATGGGTCAATATTAACCATCAGTATTAAGCAACAATGATAGGGAAAACAATGGTTAATGATGGGAACCGGGGGTACAGGGTTTTGACCCATAGCCACATTGAGTAACCATTAGTAGGCTATTAGGAACATTAATAACATTAATAACATTAGTAACATTAGCAACATTAGTAACAGTAGTGACTATTAGTAACCATGAATAACTACTGTAACTTGGTAAGATTAGTAATATGAGCCAACAGTTAATGAATAACGAACCATTTTAATGAGCAAACATTCAGTAACCATTAGTAACATTAGTAACATTAGTAACATTAGTAACCATGAATGACTACCATTAGTGACATTAGTAACCATGAGCTGATTATGAGCTAACCATGAATAACTAACTTAGTAAGATAAGTAACATTAGTAACCATTGGTAAGCTCATAGTTAGCTCATAGTTACTCAATGTTCATAGTAATGATTAACATTGAGTAACTATGAGTTAACAAATGGTTTCTATTTATAATGTCTAAAAACTGGTTGAGATGGTTAGGAACGAAATTGTTCATTATGATTAATCATGTTTGATATCTCAACGAAAAGACTTCATGGCTGATGACTGAGATGTTGATCAGAAGTGCTTTATGATGATTGGATTTTAGCAGGTAAAAATGATTAGTAGTGATTAATAATGGCCAAAAATTATCAATGACAGCGACCATATGATGGCCGAAAATTGACATTTGATAGCCAATGCTTCAGAATCTTTGATGAGTTGGCTCTCAGTTGTCCGTGAAGAACAAAAACTCACCTGGTATTGGGCATTAATGAATTGCCCATTATAAACCATTCTTAGTAATGGTTAATACAGGTTGATAAATCAAAGCAATACTGCCTGCTGGCACCACTGCATCCACCATTCTTCAGGAAATGCCGCATGGTTTTTGTCGAAAACATCATGCCGATCGGGTTCTTTTTCATGGTACAGTGTAACCCTAGTTTGGTATGTGCCAAAATAAGGTGACCAATGACCCACCAAAAAATGATCATGCTACTAGGAAATCATTGCTTTTGACCACTGTATTTGCACATACATATCTATATACACAGCATCAAGGCTTTCATGCACTTTCCACAAGTAATTTACTAAATCCGGCTGCATCCCAAGCCATTCCTGATTCACCTACTGGTTAGGTTCCGCATTCAGAGGGTATATAAAGGAGTTGATCACAGGTGCTTCATAGGTACGTCGTAGGTAGTCCTGGGTACAGCACGGCTCCTCAGAACACATCAGCAGCAAAAATTCATTACAAGTATTTGTGTGGTTGCATTGCTATCAACACATGATGCAGAACCAGAATCAACTATCATCAACCGGTTGCCACCATCAATCCACCATAAAGTCAACCCTCCATAAAACATCAATAAACAATGAACCATCAATAACCAGTCAATCAATCGTCAACTAGCAACAGCTCAACATCAATTCCCAACAAACCGTCATCAATCAACAAAAACTCACCATCAACCAACAACAACTCACCATCAATCAACAACAACCTACCATCAATCAACAACAACTAACCATCAATCAACAACAACTAAACATCAATCAACAACCACAAACCATCAATCATTGTTAACCGGAATAAAAGCCAGTAGTCACCTTCATAATAAACCAGTATTGACCATCAGCATTGCCCAAAGCCAGTGTCAACCATTCGCCGCATCCAAGCCGCTGAAGGTGTTCAGCTGCATCACCATTGCCTGGAATGGAGTGTGAGGTGCGCCTCGCAAGGGGGACCTTTTTTGCCTTGGCTTATTGTGGGTATAACTGGTGGTTTAGAGTGGGTAGTCAATTGATATACTAGCGATGGGTAAGAGTTTATAGTTCATAGTGGTTTATAACTAGTGGTTTTTCATTGGTTCAACCACTATAGTGGGTATAACTGGTGGTTTATCACCGGTGTATAGTTCATAGCCAATGCTATAGTGGTTGAAAAAAGTTACATATGATGTTTCACCAAGGCTAACGCGTGGTTTTGCATGGATAGTAGTGCTTTCTAGCGGTTACTTGGTGCCTAATAGTGGCTAATAGTGGGTAAGAATGGGTAAGAATGGATATGGTGAAGGTAGTTGATGATAGTCAAATGATAGTGAACTGATGCTTAATAACGGTCAATAGTGGTTCATGGTGGTTAAGACGGTCAAGACCTGTCAATGATGGCAAATTATGTTTCATGATGATAGGCAGTAGGCTCCATGTTCATCTACTTGATGGACCTTTTGAAAATGGTTGATTTTCAACTTCCAAGCAAGTTTTCCAGAAACTAATATGCTGGTCATTATAGCTGGCTCCAAACGGCTCTTGATCTTGATCCCTGTCTTTCTCCAGCTTGTCAACCATGCTTGCTTCACCAGTAAGATCGTTGTTGTATGTGTAACCCAACTTGCGCTTTGGAAATCCCACGTGGCTGAACCTCCATCAGTTAACCACCTGATTGACAATGGAGTCTCCATTCAGCTTCCTTGTCTTTGTGGAGGGCATGTGTTGCGGACATAGAGTCACCATGCTTGCTTCCCAATTACGAAGTGAGATGATCATCCTCATAGTCCAGCGGCCGGTGTTTCCACCACTGCCCTTTCGATCTCTAGCCAAAATTGTCAGCACTAAAGCCAACGAGCCAGCCAGTGTCACAAATCATCAACTTGCTAATCCCTTCCCCCATTCAAATCGAACCCCTTGGAAAGCCCAGTGGTTCATAGAGGAAGAAACATCTCTCAACAGAAATGAACGCTTCATTGCAAATATTTTGCTGTAACTTGGATCACTTTTGGGAGAGCAGCTTGCCCTTACACACAGGGGATACCCATTGACTACTGATCCATATCCAGCTAGCCCAATGAGTAGACCCACCGGCTGCCTTTCTGGCTGACAAGCAACAACAATCGTGACTCCAGTTCCCCCCACGGTTGTCCAACAGCAACGATCAACAGTCCGAAGATGTTTCAGAAACTCGGACGAGGCAATTCTTAGACATACAAATACGGCCAGACCGGAGCTGGGGGTACAAATAAACACGTTGGGAGCTACATTTCTATAAGCATTGTCTGTGTCTTCCTGTTGTTGCTTCTCATTGGCCACCATCTGGTTTCACCACTCCCTGTAGCTCTTTAGCTCCCCCTTTAAAGGGATTTGGGGATACCCCTGGCTCCTTAGCTCCCTGAGAATCACCAGCTAGTTGGCCACCATCCTCTCTACTCAGTCGATAGCGCAGCTTGGTCCAGCGCGACCACGGCTGTCCATCATCAACAGATGCAACAGCTGGTCACTGACCGCTCCACCGACTGCCACAGCCACAATGAACCGAAACAGCTGGGTCGAGTAGTGAACTCGACCACGCTCAGACATGAACCAACCCTTAACCAAGCATTAACCACCAATCAGGTCAAAAAGTAGGCCATCAACCCCTTCTCATCAATCAGATTCAGTAAATGAACGATGGACCAGTGATCAACCAGCAACATCCAAGAAGCATACCATCAGTAAATTGAACCATGAAACCCACTCTGCAGCATTCATCAACCATTCATCAACCATTCATCAACCATCAACCATACAAGGTGGGCCCCTGGCAGTTATAAGTTGGGTTATAACCCATATAACTGGTAGTTAACCCTAGTTGAGTTAGTTATAAACCAACCTATAAATGGTTGGGGGCCCACCTTGTAAGTAACCTCGAACCCCCCTGAAATCGACCTGATTCACCAATCTGATTCACCAAGCACTTGACCCCCCGCCCCCACCCCCCCAGCCGCGGCACCGCCAGGAAATCGCCCACGGTTTGACCCACTGCAGCATAGGTGGCGTCGGACAGCTGATAGTATCTCGGTGGATCAGCGGAAGAGAGGGAAGTTGACGAATGGTGTCCGAGCATCTCGGGGGTAATGATAAGTAACTAACATAGCAGTGGTAAATCACCATATATTGAAGGGAAACCACGTGGTTGATTATCTGGGGGGCTCTTACTGTTAAAAGTCATATGGTTGTGGGTGAATATCAACCATCATTTTCTTCAGGGGACAATGAAGAAAACGATATAAAACAATGGTTACACCAGGGGTACCTGGGAGTACACGGTGAACTGACCCACAGCCATATGATCAATGATAATTATTAATGATGTTTATCACTATAAGTAATATCAATAAGATTAATAGTGATGAATATTGATAATGTACACCACAGTGAGTTATTGTCCAAGTATCGTTGGTACTTGAATAAGACTATGAGTAGTATCGTCATATCTATACATATAAGTACATATCATCTGATTAGTAATATCAAAAACTTTAATATCAACATGGGTAATTATATATATGCGAGGGTCCTTATGAACCGATGTCTATTTACTAACAATGATTCATATCTGATGATTTGGGAAGTCCCCGATTTTGAGAAACCGCTATCTAAACATGATGGATGAGCTGCCTAAACTATTATCAACCGCCTGAGGACTGGTGGTTCACCAGCCAGAGATGATGAAAAATGAATAACTACTGCCAATGGTTGATCATACTGACTTGAATGATGCAAAGGGATAGTTCACTAATAGCGGTTGCAAATTATGAATAGCTATGACCAATGGTCCGGATTTTTGTACTTGATAGTTGGTGATAGTCCCTGATCGGAATCGCAGATTAGATGATGCTTGAATGGCTGGGTCGTGATGCTGTGCGGCTGGGTGTTTCACATGATCAATGATTGACCATCGGGAACCATACCTACGCAGTGGTTATGAACCATCCACCATGAGCCATCATGGATGGGTGCAGTGTTGACAATGATCGCTAGTCATGCAGCGGTTCATGATGGTTGTGCTGAATTGTAGGGGGCAATAATGGTCAAGAAGATCCTGTCATTCTGTGACATGTCGAAAATCGCGCTTGACAAGGGCACCTGAATCTGGTTCGTGATTGCTTAAAACCCATCCTGACCACATTGACAGACTGTAACCCAAAAAAAAACAAAAAAACTCAGAAGTGGGCACACTTCACCCTTCCCAAGCCAGTTCAATGGGCCAAGTTCACCGCCAACCACACCACCAGCTTCGCTTGCCACGGCGCTCACGGAAGAAGATCCCGAAGGTACCGAACTCCGTAGCATACGAGAAGCTGTTCACCAAACAACCTGAGGGACCGATGTGTGGTGCGCGCCCACTGTTAGGGGCGCAGGGAGTTCTTTGGTTAGTTGCAAAGGTTAATTCTTGGGGAACAGTCCATGGCAACTAGTGGAGAATACTGCTTAGGAACATTGCTTCATAACTGTTCATAGTGGATCGTAGTGGCTGATAGTTGTTTAAGATTTGTTGATAATGGTGGATAATTGTTGACTCATTGGTGGTCAATCATGCTTCGCAACCATCATTAAACGATCGCCAAGCATCAGAGACCTAGAATTCAACATGGATCCGTGGATCATTGGATCAGGTGATGTAAACCAACAGCACCTGTGGACCCACTTCGGCCGCATGACAGTGTTATAACTCATAGCAGCTACCAGCTATTGACTCCTACATGGATTGGATGATCACCCTACAGCTGGTCACTGCTAAACGTAACCATGGGAATTTGAGTACCATAATTGGGTTAGACCATTTCGGTGTTTCTCAAAATGGGGGGTACCCCCCAAATCATCCAATATCAATCATCTAAAGTGATAAACCAACCATTTTGGGGGGATCCCTATGACTTGAGAAACCATCATTTATAAATCCCAGGATTACATGTTTTCTGTCACATCCAAGCTTCAGACCTTAGTTCAGCCACCATCTTCGGAGTTGTGTTATGTTCGGATTCCTGGACCGATCAACTGACCTGGCAATGGCAAAACCCACTATTTCTAGCAGATCGATCGCAATGTTGGGGTTTCTGATTAGTGTAACCCCCCCTAAAGTAATGAAAATAGATGAAACCAACAGGTAGATCACTAATCAGAAACCAACATTAATTGGAATTCTGATTTTCCATTGCCAGGTGAGTTTACCAAAAGATAACCTTTCATTGACCACCTTTCACTTGGATGTGCCGCGCCCACTGCTGGTTTGTAACCATGGCTGTAGGGGTCATAACCTCCTTGTAGGGTCATTTAATGCTTATATCCCATCTCATTAACCTTCATTGAAGCATCGTTTCAAGAGCTCTTGGCCACTTTAACCATCAATGATTCAAAAAAGCATCAAGTGATCCTAAACTTGGCTAATAATTCAACCATCACTAGGGCTAATAATTCAAGCATCACTTGGAGAATTAACCATCACAAGCATCACAAGCATCCAGTGATCCTAATAATTCACCATCGTCTAACCATCACTTGGCATTGGGTCAAAACCCTTAGTCCCCCTGGTTCCCCTATCATTAACCATTGCTTTCCCTATGAAATTGTTGGTTAAAGCCTCCTATGAAATTGGTTGGTTAACTTTGACCAACTCGCCATATATAGCTGGTATATCCCCTTCTATTGTTGGTTATCATCCCCTATTATTAACCATTATAACCAGCTAGCCATGTGTTTCAGCATGGTAAACCACCCAGAGTGTAAACTACCCATAGCCATATAGCTGGTATATCCCCTTCTATTGTTGGTTATCATCCCCTATTATTAACCATTATAACCAGGTAGGCTTCACCATTGTTGTTGGACCCAACTCCCTATATATAGCTGTACCCTATAGTTGCTGGTTGTTATCCCTTATCATCAACCATTAACCAGCTATAATTGGTTGGTTAACTGCTTGACCCATGGCCATATAGTGGGTTTATATCCCCTATAATTGTTAGTTATCATCCCCTATGGTTGACCATTAACCAACTAGTTAACCATTGTTGTTGGTTGCTAAACTGCTTGACCCAGCTGGCCACTTGGCTACTCTGCTTCTAGAAGGCTCTGGAGCGACGAAAACCGAGCCATGGGACGAAGCTGCCCCACAGGTGGCCGTGTCTTCACCGGCCGGTCTCCGTTTGGGCTACGGGGGGGTGGTTGAAGCAACCCCGTTGTGACCATGGGGGTCGTGGTTGAGTAGTGCTTCATGAGTGCTTCAGTTTTTGATGAATTTGTGAATAATGGCTCCTAAATAATTGTTGATAGAATGATTAATGATCATTACGGGCAAATCCTGGGGGAAGTACTGTTTAAAAACATCAACCAAACAGGTTAGTTTGATGGTTTCGAAAGAAATTGAAACAACCATGGCTTGAAACTTCTTCTCATCATCTGGATAAAAATATATAATTCAAGCCATTGTCAGTTTCACAAAAATTTTCCGCAAAAACAGGAAATTCTCAGCCAAGAAACAAAGCCAAATCAGGAACATCGGCACCCCCGAGGCTTTCGGAAGATTCCCCTTGTACTCCTGCGTACCACTGGGAAGCGTCCGGGACCCCAAACGGGTGACCACGAGGCGGTTTTTGGGCGGCTGGAATCGTGGTGTGGTGAGATCCTGCTGCTGCAAAGCAATGAAGATCCCCAGCATCAATAGGAAAACCAGGTTCATCTGGTTGAAACCACCGACCATTTAGATTCGAAATGATTGAAAATTTGGTACCCGGCAGATGAAGCTGGTTTAGAAAATTCCCAGCTTCATCTCCCGAAGAGTTTGAAACTACCGACCATTGATGGTTGCTCTCTTGAAGTCGGCGGTCAAGTTGGAATTTGCAACGTGAATGCTTGGACATGAAGGATGGCAGGGGCTATGCTGGATTGATGGTTGGTCATCAAGGAGCACCCAGCTTGTCCAGAGATTCTCCGTCTCCCTCTCCTATTGGATGTTTAATTACTGGGAACAGCAACATGAGCGGGCAGTTTCGGGGTAAACTTATATAAGGACAGAGGAACCGTGGTGATCATCAAGGGAAATGCACGTCTTGAGGCTCCATAGTTTGCGACCAGGGTCATTAGTTATTCATGATCGAAAATTGTGATCCTCTAGAAAAAACCTTTGATGATCGCTACCAGAATAATCACTGATGACAGCGTACCTCCAAAGAACTACATTTTAGTGTGCATAAGTTGCATAAGTCATCTGAGCAGTGCAAGGTTCAGAGCAAGCTGTTTGGATTCTTGGTTGGTGAGTCGGTCGGTTGCATTCGGCCCTTGGTTGCTCATGGTTGCTGAGTTCGCTCCGGCAACAGAACCTTTCTTTTTGCAACAGGTTCTTTGTTTTTTCAGTTGGTTGGTTACAGAAACGGGTAACAACAACAAGAACAACAACACCAGCAACAACAACGACGACGACAACAACAACGACAACAACGACAACAACAAAAACAACGACAACAACAACAAGAACAACAACAACAACAACAACAACAACGACGATGACAGCAACGACAACAAGAACAACGACAACAACAACAAGAACAACAACAACAACAACAACGACGATGACAGCAACGACAACAACGACAACAACAAGAACAACGACAACAGCAACAAGAGCAACAACAACAACAACAACAACGACGACGACGACGACGACGACGATGACAGCAACGACAACAACGACAACAACGACAACAACAACAAGAACAACAACAACAACAACAACAACAACAACGACGATGACAGCAGCTTCAGCTCTACGAATACCCTATATACAACGCGACTAAACTTATTCTATACAAATAATGGCCAAAAATATCTGAAAAAACCCTTTAGATGTTTTCTTGTTATCCCCTATTATTAACCATTAACCAGCTATTTATTCACTGGCTAAGTGCTTGACCCATAGCTATCTATCTATCTATCTATCTATCTATCTATCTATCTATCTATCTATACGCTCTGGTTCTTAACCCCCGAATGGCATGGGTCAGCCTTCATGGTGGGTCCGCCAAGGCACCCATGGCACATCTTCCAGGGGCGGTTCTTCCTCGCCAAAGTCATCCTGGCACCGGTGAGGGCGATGGTTCCGACCTTGCCAGTGCCCCAACCACTAGCTTAGTTGAATGGTTAATAGGGGATAACAACTAGCAACTAGCTTGGGGATATGGTGGTTTCTCAAGCCGTACGGGGCCCAAAAAATGGTTGGTCTAGTACTATAAATGACTATAGATGGATGATTTGGGGGGTCCCCTATTTTCAGAAACACCCATATAGAAGCTATATATGACAAGGTGGAGTTTGGGAGCCCCATCCAGGGTTTTGGAGGGATTATAATGGTTAATCGCCAATACACCAATATGGATGGTTGGTCAATCATATGGATGGATGATATTGATCCAACCTATTAACAGGGTGGGCCCCAACCACTGGACTAAGTTGGTTTATAACTAACTAGCCATAGGGTTAATTACCATTTATGGAGGATATAACCCAACTTATAACTGCTAAGGGCCCACCTTGTAGGGGATCAGCATGGTTAATCATATGGCTATGGGTCAATATTAACCAACCAATTTCATGGAAGATAATAACCAACAAAGTCATAGGGAAAACAATGGTGAATGATAGGGAACTAGGGGTACAGGATTTTGACCCACAGCCATATGAAATCATGGCTGGTTTACTGCTATAAATGGTTAATAAACTGGATGATAAGCCAGTTTGGGAATCCCAAAATGGCTGGTTTAATACTACGAATGGTCAGTAAACTGGATGGATGACAGCCGGGGAGAAACCCATATGGGTCACAGAATCGGGATCAGGCTGTTGGGATAGGTGGACTACTACCATGGAGGTGACCATGGCTGGCTCCCATGTGCATGGATGGTATCGCATGGTACCATCACCACCGCAACAAACCCTTCATGAGCCACCTACTCATAGCCTGGCAATGGAGCAGAATCTGCGATATGGCTGTGGGTCAAAACCCCGTACCCCTGGTTCCCCTGTCATTAACCATTGCTTTCCCTTATTATTGTTGGTGGAAATCCTCCGTTAGTTGGTTGATTAACTGCTTGACCCATAGCCATAGTTTCTCAGCAGCTTTCCTCTCCATGGAGATGTTTGCCAGGTTGATCCACCTACGGACCTACCATCATGGCAGCCCCTTAGCTCACCACCAGGTCACGGCCAAGCGCTGTCCGCAGCTCACGGCCGAGCGCCTGCTCGTTGGGGTCTTTTCCTGGCGGAGCAACCAGCGACCTGGAAGGGTTGATGGATGGAACAGATTGATAGGTCTAATCTATAGATATTATATATATATATATGTATATATATATATATATATGTATATGTATATATATAAGAAACTCTGTTACATCTATAGATAGAAGTAGATCTTATATCGATCTGGTTTCAAATATTGATAGTTTCAATCAATAGATTTCGCCATTTAGTAGATCAATTGATTGATAGGTTTCAGAGATCAAATTACCCCAGAGATCAATAGATAGCTTCACTATGTTTAGGGTAATGTGGATGCATCACAATAATGTCTTGTGCACAAACACCACCAAGACCACCACCACTACTAATCTAATAAGCCATCAATCAGACCTCAAAAAGCATCAACAAGCCGTGAGCCATTAGCAGTTGGTAAACTTGGCAAACTTGTTTAACCACCATCACTTGACATCATCACTACTCGTATTTCTGGGAGCCTGGCTAGCCACCATTCACTTCGGCGGTTCTTCCATCGCTGCGACCAGTTGCTCAATCCCTAGAATTGGCTGTCATCATGTTTGCTAAGCATCAACCATGATGGGCTCATGGTTGGGATATTCTCTTGTTTCCATATGGGGGGGGGGTCTGAAAATTGGGAACCCAAAAAAAAATATGGTTTATTGCTACTTTGGGGTGATTAAAATGTGATGATTCGGCGTACCCCTATGACTTGAGAAACGCCCAGCCGTGTGATGCTTGGCACCCCATACCCCGCGTCACAAACCCACGTCACCGCGTCTCCTCCGGGTGTAACCATCTGAGGACCCAAGGTGCTGTTCACCATAAAGTGATGCCTCGGCATAGCTGATCCCAAGCACCACCCTGCCTTGACATGGCGCCCCTGAAGTCATGTGAACCGACCCAGGAGGAATGTTAGCCCAGGATGAAGCTAAAGCAGAGGTTTATTCATTGGGGATAATTGGGGGGGTCCATTTAATGGGAAACCAATGCGAACTTAGGGGATCCCCCAACTTATCAACCAAGGGTGGCTCTCTAAGCCATTTAAAACAACCAATTGGTTGATGAAGCTACACCAGGGCTGGTGCAACTCATTCAGGGTCGGCATTACTGATTTAATTGCAAGTTCTTTCACATCGATGCTATCAGTGATCATGATTATCGTTGTAGGCGCAAACAATGGGCATTTTGAGCGCGCCGCCACCACCAAAAGTGGAAAGGGTTACTGATACACCGAGTACTGCTAGTGACAATACTTCCAATGAGTTCACCGTGAATAAATCTTAATCCTGATCACTGACCAACCATCAGCAACCAATATATTTGTTGGTTCCCATTGGTTCCTATTAGTTCATCTTGCTTCCTGTTGGTTCCTATGGGCTTTCCTATTGGTTCCTTTTGGTTCCTATTGATTCCTGTGAAGGCCACCATCTCACCAATAAACACCAAGAAAACAACCTGTAAAACTACCTCTGAAAAACATTTTGAACGATTCCACCGTAACTCTGAATCCCTATGAACCATCAGCAACCACTATGGGGACTTGTACCATTGGTTCCTCTGGGGACTTGCAAGTTGTACGGCTGGATGTGCAGCCGAGGTAATAACCATGGTGAGGGTAGCTGAACTGACCCCAGCTGAAACCATGGGAATTGACCACATACGATGGTTTCTCAAGCCATAGGGGTACCCCTAAATCATCCAGCTGTTGAGTTTCTATGAGTAATAAGCCAACCATTTTGGGGTACCCCTATGGCTTGAGAAACCACCATACGAGCCATGGCTGTGAACCTCCAAGTAGTCACCATGAAGCCCCCAGCATCGAAGCTCGACGTCCCCCCTCAACGAGTTGCTCAAAGTTGGTCCCGGCTGCAGCCAGGGACGTCATCTGCGACCTGCAGCGCTGTGGTGGTGGCTATGAATGGTGAGCTGGTGGCTAATGCTGGTTGGTAATGGTGATTAAAATGGTAATTCAGTGGTGAATTTATGTTAGTGATGGTGAAGAAGTGGTTGAATGATGGGTTACTAGCGCTTTACAATGGTGGATAGTGGTTAATGATGGTCAGTTGAGGGTGAATAGATCTTTGTTGATGGTCAATTGTGGTTAGTAATGGTTAATAGTGGTGAATAGTGACTATGAATGATTAAATCCCAATTCTGGTTTTGCATGGCTAGCTGTTGTTAAAGAGTGTTTTAAAAAAGAAAAGGCTGGGAGTGGTCAATCGTTTTTATATTTGTTCACAATGGGTCTGCATGATTCATAGATGGTGGTATTGGTTGATGGAAATCAGCAACCGAACAATCAAGCAACCAAGCAACCAACCAACAGTTGTAATAGCAGGCCATAAGCAACCCAGAAATGGATGATACAGTACTGGAACACCAACGGAGTCACTGTGGCAAGAGGAACCACCAGCAGGGCAATGAGGGTGGCCCATTTTGCATTACCCTCAGACCCATGTGGACACCACAAGCAGCTTGCTGAGAGACCCAGGCGTCAACCATACGATTTGCCGTCATTAATCGCAATCATTCCCTCCACAGTAATCATTCACAATCATCTTCTTCTATCATGAATCATGCGTTCTTGAGTAGCATATTTTCTGAGTCAACAGGTCATCATCATGAACTATTTCTTAATATGTTGAACTCTTTCATCATCCCATCTACCATCCTCCGGGCTCCGAGCCCGGTCTAGAAATCTGAGAATTCCGGCTTTTCGAATCACGATCAAAAGATATAAACCATTCTCAATCATTAGTTATATATCATCATTTAGGTATAAACCATTATATATAACCGTGGTCAATACTCATTAATTATTGTTGATCAAGCTTATTGAGCACTAACTATCAGCCATCACTACTACACTACCCATGATTATCAATCCCTCACGCTTTATAAACTGCTCTGAATCATCATTTCACATCAATTTGAATGCGGCAGATCTCCCTCTCAAAAATGGCAGTGGGTCAAAATCCCGTACCCCTGGTTCCCCTATCATTAACCATTGTTTTCCCTATTATTGTTGGTGGAAATCCCCCATTAGTTGCTTGCTTAACTGCTTGACCCATAGCCAAATGGTACAATGTGGTAGCGAAACATCCGCAGTGCGACCACCAGTTGAAGGCCGTTCACCTCGTACAGCTAAAGGTAATGATTGATGGTGGCCAACAAGGGTGAATAGACACCTTGTTCATGGTGAATAGATGGTTAGTTCATGATTAATATTGGCTAGTAATGTTTAAATAGTGGTTCATAGTGGTTCATAATACTTATCAAAGGGATGAATGATCATCCAATAGGCATCAGAGGTCTCTTTGTTGCTTGCTTGGTGATCATACTGCAGGCTTTTGTTTGGTTGATTCGCGTACCCAGAAACCTCCCCAAAACAACTGCTTTCATCAGTTCACACTGGTTGACTGCAATATCGACACTAAAGTAAACTTAAAGCATGGTCAGGAACGCGTTCCAATGCATGGGTGAAATGACTACAAGAGCAGGAACTCATCCTCTACTGCAGAGCTGTCACCACCACGTTCTGGATCACCCCATGTGACAACTGACCCGTCGCACAAGATGGCAGCAAACGCATAAAATGTGGCCTGAACTTGGTGTACATGGGTCAGCAGTTCTTGAACTGCAGAACTGTCACCACCGCAATCTGCATCGCCCCAGGTAACCACTGATCCGTCACCCAAGATGGCAGCAAAAGCACCGGCGTCTGCGGCCTGAATTGCAATCACATTCTTGAGCTGATCTTGAACTGCAGAGCTGTCACCACCCCAGTCTGGATCGCCCCAGGTAACCACTGACCCGTCATTCAGGATGGCAGCAAAGGCAGCATGTGTGGCCTGGACTTGCTGCACATTCCTGAGCTGATCTTGCACCGCAGAGCTGTCACCACCATACTCTGGATCGCCCCAGGTAACCACTGATCCGTCGCACAAAATGGCAGCAAAGGCGCAACCGTTGGCCTGAACTTGCTGCACGTTCCTGAGCTGATCTTGAACTGCAGAACTGTCACCACCGCGATCTTCATCTCCCCAGGTAACGACGGACCTGTCTTTCAGGATTGCAGCAAAGACTTTGTCTTGCACTGTGCCCAGAACTTCTTGTACGTTGGTGAGCTGATCTTCAACTGCGGAACTGTCACCACCATATCTCGGATCGCCCCAAGTAACCACTGATCCGTCGCCCAGGATGGCAGCAAAGGCAGCATGTGCGGCCTGAACTTGTTGCACATTCTTGAGCTGATCTTGAACTGCAGAGCTGTCACCACCATACTCTGGATGGCCCCAGGTAACCACTGACCCGTCATTCAGGATGGCAGCAAAGGCAGCATGTGCGGCCTGGACTTGCTGCACATTCCTGAGCTGATCTTGCACCGCAGAGCTGTCACCACCATACTCTGGATGGCCCCAGGTAACCACTGATCCGTCGCACAAAATGGCAGCAAAGGCGTTATCGTTGGCCTGAACTTGCTGCACGTTTTTGAGCTGATCTTGAACTGCAGAACTGTCACCACCGCAATCTTCAGCTCCCCAGGTGACGACTGACCCATCACCCAAGATGGCAGCAAACGCATCTGGTGTGGCCTGAACTTGCTGCACATTTCTCAGCTGATCCTGCACGGCAGAGCTGTCACCACCAAATTCCGGATCGCCCCAAGTCACAATCCTGTTACCTTCAGAGCACCACATTGCAAAAGCCTGGCCGTTTGCTGCTACTTTTGGTGGTTGCTGCACAATTGCTGTGAAGTGATCTCCATCTTGAACGCCTGAAGCTTCCAAAGAGTCCATGAGGTTGGTCAACACATGTCCTGTTTCTGTGGCAAGCTTGAGGAAGCCCTCTCCGAACGACTTCTGGGTCAGCGCTTGCAAGTCCCTCACAGTTGCAAGGTGTGGGAGTGACAACGTTTCACTCCGGCCACTCGGAAGGGATACAGTAACACGAAACATTCGGAACTCGATGCGCAATGCACGAACCCCACAATTTGTCTTCAAATGGCAAATCTTTTGAGCCACTACCCTGTCACCATGGGTATCCACTGACAATATTGTCTGGGATAATGCAGTGAAATAACTGGTTGACCATGGGATCAATCCTGTTTTCACCGATATTCTCATTGAAAGCCTCCAACAGGCAAGGTTCTACCAGCCAACAGTAGAGCTGTGCCATGGGTCGAATTCTGGTGGCTTCCTTCGAACCTGCGGACTTGGGAACGGGGGGAGCTTCATGAGGCGAGCTCAGTGGCTGGGACCTTCCCCGAAAGTGGTGATGCGGTGCTTTCGACCTAGCCATTGGTAACGGGGTACCCCAAAGCTATGGTTGGTTTACTAGAAATATGATGAATCATTGGATGCTTTGGGGGTACCCCTATTTTGAGAAACACTCATGTGTGTGTGTGTTGCTTATTCTTAGCGGCCCATCACTTTTGTTAACCTCACGATGGGTCGCAGAACTATCGCAATTAAGCAAGCAGTGAGCATGAATCATTGTGTGATCACAATTCACAAAGATTCACCATTGATTCTCGATATCAAGCAATCATGATTTACCAGTGATCAAGTGCGACTATCAACCAGTGACTCAGTGCCTTTATCAACGGCTTGACGGATGTAATTATAGCTACCGTATCAGCCGGATAAATAGCGCTTAAATGGGGTACGGTATATCCTCCTTTTTCAAAAGCATGTCTATGTGTAGATCGTATATCTGTATGTGCTTAAAAGCTATACCACCCTGGTTCCCCTATCCTTGACCATTGTTTTCCCTGTGATTTGGTTGGTTATCTGCTTGACCCATAGCCATTTAGCTCTACTTCAGTTGAACTGTCCAACCGTAACATCCTGAATGATGGCAGTTAACGATTTCTATCCTCATATACGGCTAATGCACGCCGGACGGCCGGATGGCTGTTAGATGTTGCTTGTATTAGTCACTCATCCAAACGTGAAACCTTTTAACTGTTTTCAGCGCCTCCACGATCATCTTGAATTGTCATGCACTATCAGAAACCGAATTTTGACAATCCGAGAAACGGGATGACCAGTTTCCTATTGAAATACCCTTTTGGTAGGGTCCATCTTGATCATGAATGCTTCAAATTGGTTTCTTAAACATTATCGAAACTGTCCATCATCTGCTCAATCGTCGTTCATCATGATCACTAATGACGGTGGTTAATACAATGACTAGGATTGATCCGATCTACCATGAATCATTGATTGGTGTGCGGCTAACCTTTTGGTCAACTAACCTGGCAATGGAAAATCCACCATTTCTATGGAAAATCCACCATTTCTATGGCAAACCCCAGGGAAAATCCGCTGTTTCTATGGCGGATTTGCCTTCCATTGCCAGCCAGAGATCAGCGTCGCCTCACCGATCGAGTGCTCTTGGCGCTGGCCGTGGAATGCCTGGCCAGCAGTTTTCGGTGGCTGCGAGGCACAGCACTGGAAGCCATGATCTGCGAAGGATAAACTCCTGGTGATCAACATGGACCCTCGCAGGCAAAGGTTGGATGACCCGTTTCCGCACGCAAGGGATGCCCTTCCGGTAGGGTCCGGCTGGGTAGGGTCCGGCTGTTAGTTTCTAGGAAGGTGACAGATTCGGGAGGACGAATGGATGGTTCTTGAAACTGAGACCCATTGTTGCACAGTGGCTGTGGGTGGCTTCGGCATGTACCCCTCTAATCCCTGCTGATTAACCACCGTTTTCGTTTTATCATACCCAATTGTCATTGATTCCCCATGAGCCATATTACTATTCACTGTTCTTGTTGGTTCCATATTGGTAGCAGTTGGTTGGTTACAACCGTTTCATTAACCCTCCTAATGGAAACTAGCGTTGGCCATGATTCCTTATCATTAACCACTAATAACCACCATTAATGGCCATTAACCCTTATCGCTGCTAATCAACCGCTATTAATGATTAACCCTATCATCTATTAGCTACTCTAACCCTCCTATCAACCCGTAGGCATCCCTGAACCCCACTCCTGGTAAGCCCCAAACCCTGACCATTGGATGATTAACCATCCGTATAGGGTTGTTGGATCACCAGGAATTGGATGTAGGGTGCCGAAAAGTTGATCAACCCTAAACCCTATTGGCCATATTTGCCGTTATTCTTGATGACTCCCTTTCATTAACCACTATAATCCTCTTTCAACCACTAGCATCCCCCTACAAAACCTACTACTAACCACAGTTAACCCTGGAAAGTCCCTTGGTTTTCCCTATTGTCAACCACTCTAGTCGTCCTATTCCAGGTGTGGTTAGAATCCCTCGAGATCTCCTGGGTCCTTCCAATAGAATCCCTAACTTCCCTATTGTTGACCTGTTAACCACTAAGCCCATAGGATCTATTAACCTTCCTATTGCCAACTATTGTCAACTATTGTTAACCACTAGGGTTGGTGACCAACCCTAGAGTCCTATTAGCCACTGGAATCCCTTGTTTTCCCTGTTCTTAGCCATAATCAACCCTAGAAAATCCTCCCGATTGTCAACCATTAAGCATAAACCATGAGTTGACCCTGTTAGTCGAGCAGTTAATCCTTATGGTTAACCATCAGAAAATCCTTCAAAATAGTTAATGGAGTTAACCCTAGAAAATCCCTGGGAGTTTTCCCTATTGTTAACCATAATCATAGAAAATCCTCCCTGTTAACCACTATAAAACCCTTGGTTAACCACAAGTCAACCCTCGAAAATCCATGGTTCACCCACGGCTTCGGCAGCTGGGAACCGCCACCTGGACACCGTGGAGACCCTCGAGCTGCGTCGTCCATTCTGCTGCCATTCCGAGGTGCGCCGCTGCGCGTTGCGCTGCGAGATCCGCGTGGTGCGCAGGGCCGCCTGGGGCGGCCGTGAAGCCATGGGAAGAGTCGGCCTTGAGCGGTTGGTTTATGGTTGGTTTGTGGTTGGTTTGTGGTTGGTTTGTGGCTGATCTATGGTTCTTTGATGGTTGATTGATGGTTAACTCTTAATAAGTCATATTGGCTTTAAGTATTGCTGAACGCTAATACTCATGAACAACACTTGATCATATGAACAATTGGTGATTGTGAACATTCTCAGCGCTGATTTTCCGTCATCAGTTCGTCTCTTTTCTCGTTCTCCTGGCTGTGATCTGGCTGTGGGTCAAAGCCCTTCGTCCCCCTGGTTCCCACATCACTAAGTAGCTTGTTTTCCCTATGAAATTGTTGGTGATTGTCTCCCATTGGTTGGTTGATTAATATTGACCCAACTCGCCATATCAATGGTTATCCCCTATTATTGTTGGTTGTTATCCCCTATTCTTAACCATTATCCCCTGTAAAACCATAGCCATCTCTTACAAATAACTGTTGCCCTGGCTTCAACTGACATCTGGCGGTGGAAAAGTCTTCGCCATTTTAGATCAAACCGTCAGCTTTGTCACAATGATCCGGCTGAACTCACCATTTGTTGATGATGACTACCCTCCGGTAGTCCCTAACCTGGCTAGCTGGATTTTGACCATATTCTATAGTGAAAGCCTGACAAAACACCAATAAATGGTGGATTTTCCATTGCCAGGTTAGTTTACCAGAGGGTAGCTATTCATGAACCGCTATTGAAACACTGACAGTCAGCTTAATTGTCACTACCTAACCATTCTTAAACTATCAATAATTGATGAATTTGACTCACAATTAAATACCGGTTTGAACAATCATTGCTCGACCATTGCCATCATTGTGTAACGTATGGTTTTCATCAGCTTAATGGTTACACCACACCATCAACCGCTATTACACCACTTAATCTTCCCCTATGGTTAACCACTATTGCCATTACAAATACACCATTACTAAACCATCCACCACCCCTACAGTTAGCCACCCCAGAATACCACGATTATAAATATCACCATTGGTAATATCAGCATTGTTGATACACCATTCTCAATCACCACTATTAATATCACCATTATGTAACCATCATTCACCATCATGGTGATATTAATAATGTAACCATCATGGTGGTACATGATGGTTACATTCATGGTGAATGATGGTTACATGATGGTTATCACCATTGTTGATGGCTAAACCATCATGTCAACCATTTGTTAACCATTTCTTGGTTGGTTAAACCATTACTAAACCATTGATTACACTATGAATTAATCACCATTGTCAATTAATCGCCATTACTCAACGAATTAATCACCACTACATTAATTAATCACCATTGGTGATATTCCTTAACGTTCTTAACTACTCACCATTGTCAATATGGCAGTGGGTCAAAACCCCGTACCCCTGGTTCCCCCATCATTCACCATTGTTTTCCCTATGGTTTTGTTGTAAACCCCCCATTAGTTGGTTGGTTAATATTGACCCATAGCCATATATGGCTGGTATATCCCGTTCTATAGTTGGTTATCATCCCCCATTATTAACCATTATAACCAGCTAGTTGGTTATCATCCCCCATTATTAACCAGCTAGTTGGTTGGTTAACTGCTTGACCCAACTCGCCATATCGCCATTACTCAACAGCCCCATGTCACCATGTCACCATCTCAGCAGTGTTGAGGCCGGCACTTCGCTGGCGCGACTAATGTGGCCTTGGAACCAGGGGCGAACCACAGCCTACAGGAACCAGTGGGGAACCGCAGGTAAGCCACAGGTAAACCATAGGTAAACCATAGGTGAACCATAGGTGAACCTCATGGTAACATTCTAACTCTGGTCAATTCATAGGTACTCTGATTGTTACTAGGTAATCTGATTGTTACTTGATGAGTATTTTATGAATTGATGGTTGCCATTCATGACGGCGATCATGGTCAAGCTAGTGGTTTAGCTACGTAGATACATGTTGATTAATTACTTCATGGTTAATACCAGTAATTAATCGTTTAAAGATCATTAAATGACGGCTAGTTACCGGGTACTCATGCCTGATAACCCTTAATCAATTATCGATGGTTCTTGATAATAGTAAATGGCGGTCATCCATTGTTTGCAATAGGGGTAACCATCGATGAGTGATGGTTAATACCATTGTTCATACTGGTTAGTGGTGGTCAATGCTAATGGCTGATACTGGTGGTCATGAGGTTTGTAGTGACGAAAAAGAAACAAGAGGAAGGAAGATCAATCATTCGGATTAATGGTCGAGAAAGGCAAATCATGGTCTGTGATAGTCAACAGTAATTATGATCATTACGGTTCATCCGCGACGGTTACTATCACTAGCATCATGGTCTATGATAGTCAAGATCACCTGTGATACTTAAGAGTAATTCAAAGTTCATGATGATGATTCATGTGGGAGTTTCTTAAAATAGGGGTACCCCTAAATCATCCACTACTAGTCATCTATAGTAGTTAACCAAACATTTCTAGGGGTTCCCTGTTCGAAGAAACCACCATGTACCATTCGGTGAACGGCCACTCCGCTCCCGATTCTTCCCCCTTTAGAGGGCCTGAACGGAGACCCCTGGCTCCTTTGCTCACTTCCGACCACCAGCCCGCTAGTTTAGCTGATGATTCATGGCCGGTCAACTGGGGAATCATGAAACCATATCTGATCGTTCACAACAGTGGTCAATGGCTCATCATGGCGGTCAATGAGAAAGCATCTAAATCAGCAACAACAAAAATGTGTGTGTGTGTGTCCGAGAAACCAGTAGTGGTAAACCATTTCCGAAGAAACAGTAGGTTGCGGAGAACAGACCAGTGTGTCAACAGAAACCACTAGGCATGAATTCGTGTATCTGATCCACAGAATGAATCAAAGAATGAAGACGACAACAACTGGTCTGTTTAACCTGCAACAGGCTGGTAGAACTCCAACTCTTGTTAGTTATACAATAAGTAGATGGTTATTATCCCCCATTATTGGTTGGTTAATGTTGACCCATAGTCACATAATGACCACTTTGATTCCTAAAAATGCTGAAATCAATCCATGCTATGCCTTGCTAACAGCCATGACAACAACCACGTTCACCTCAACGGTTGCGCAGCAACCACCAATCACCAACGAACAGATTACGTGGCAATTCAACCAACCAAAGAATCATCGATGCGGCCGTTTCTCGCATGGATTGTGATGCCGAGGGCTCGAAAATGACCGACAGAATCACAAAAGGAGGGTTGATGAATTGGCAAATATGAGCCTAATCACAATCAATAAGAGGCTTGATTTGAATTTAATCACCAACCAATTCATTGGTTAATATCCCCATCATTAATGTCTTTGAAAGTCACAATAAAACAATCATGGGGATTTCAACCAATTCATTTGTTTGTTCCAACTATCCTAGCAATAAAATCACAAGTCACCATGAACTCATGCGTTTGATCCCAAAAATCCTTGCTGAAACCCCAAGTTGCTGATCACCCCGCACAAACAGTTGCGAATGGCCGCTGGCAGCCATCCATAAGCATTGACTAACAATGCCTTCAAGGGCTGTAGTGGACATTAGTCATTTGATGGTGACTAATACAAGTTGATGGAAGTTGAATAGTGAATAGCTGACTGCTGCTGGCTTCACGCCTGGCTGATAGCGCTAAAGCATGGCTAGTCGTTGTGATAGTTGCATATTACATATGTTTCACATCGATTCGATGAGTTATCATGATGGAAAAAAAACATGTAATATCATTCATAACGTTATGCATGCTTTTCATATCATCATATGATTAGATGATGCGTGGTTCTTGTATGAATAATATGATTAGATGCCAACCATCGCCCTGAAAATCACTACGAACAGCACTCAGTTTCATCTCCCCTTTGTCCAGTCTGCTGGAACAGGTGTTTTCCAGCTGCATGAATCAATGCGAGGGAAGGACTGCCACAGGATATCACCATGTTGCTGTTGCTCACCATCATCAATCATCGGCCATCATCAAATCACTCATGATCTGGCAGTGGGTCAAAACCCTGTACCCCTGCTTCCTCCCTGTTAAACATTGTTTTCCCCATCATTCTTGGTGGAAATCCCCTATTAGTTGGTTGGTTAACTGCTTGACCCATAGCCAAATCACGCATGATCAATATTAACCAACCAACTAATAGGGGACACCCTTGATGACCACCTTGCCCCCATCCTTGATGACCACCATGCCCCCGCGAAGCAACGAACCAACCACTCGCCACCGAGCCACTGACACCACTCACGCGGCTCACACAGCTGACCCGCGAAAGGCGGCTCTTCATCGTCGTCTCACGCCGTGACGTGGGGATTCACGTGGGGATTCACGTCACAGGGACCAGTTGTGGCACCCTCCAGGGATCGCTAGGGTAACCACCAGGTTGCAGTTTACTAGGGTAACTACCAGGCAAATGGCAGGTATAACTATGTTTAGCTGGTTTACCAACTTATGACCGTTGATTCTTGGTTCATGGTCGGAAGCAATCAACCATTAAACTTTAAGCATGGGGATTACCAGGTATGATTCATACCATTAACCATGCTTCGGGCATGGAAATTATGGTATGAAGTAATTAACCAGGAATGAAATGATTGGTATTGACCAGGTATGATGATCCATTGAACCACGAATTATGGAAATGTCAAAGGATTTTCCCATGAGTATGGTGATTAACCAGTGATTAAGCAGGTATTTCAATAATTAACCATGGTAAGTTCTGGAAATCATGGTAAGTGATCTTTGAACCATGGAAACAACTCTGTGGTTCTTACCAAATAATCGCTAGGTATTGGCCATGAATCAACCGGTATGAATTATGGTTGCTCATTTTGATTCAACATCGTTGATCATGCCCGTTAACCATGCTTAAGAACCCCATTACAGTAACAAAGCGTTCTGAAGTATGGGCGTTTCTAAAATGCGGTAAATCATCCAAGGCATTCATCATTTTAGTAATAAACCAAACATATCAAGACATAACTAGGGGGTTCTCTACGCTTGAAAAACAACAATATCATGCTCGTTAGTTGTAGCTGATTACCAACCTGGTTATATCTACCTGCTCTTGTTGGTCATGAAAAAGTCATGAACCAGGATGTTCATTTCATTTCCAGTAGAGTCAAAGAACAATTGTTTATAACGACAACAGGTTGATAAGGATAGACACCATTCATCTTTTCGTATAGTATATAGGTAGTACTGGCCTGGAAACCATGAATCTATTGCAAAATTCAATCAAGAAGTACCAACCATGGTATTTCGTGGCCACTGTGCAAACAACGATCCCGCAATATGAGCCATGAACCATGTCATGGATTCAGTCACCGTTTGTTATTGGCAGATTCGCCCATCTGGAGAGGGGCTACCTGGAGGTAGCGGGAATCGACCTGGCACAAATTTCTCCAGCAGTGAGGGGATTGCAGATCCATTTTGTGCCAAAGGGTGCTGCCTGATAGCTTGTGGTGCTGGCCTTCATTCCTTCGTGCAATCTTTGGTCGCTGTACAGCGTAAGTCTTATCCTTGGTTCTGCTGCTGTTGCACTCTTTTGTGTCCTGGTGGCAATCCAGGCAGTGGCGGAGCAGGCCATTCACTTCTATGACCATGTTTGCATCTTCCTTTTTTGCCTACATGTGGATCCAGTCCCACTGGCCGATTTTGTAGTGTTGCTCTCTGCTTTACTATGGAACGACCCTTGCCCGGTTTGGCGAGATCTTCATCTACATGACTGGTGCATGCCTTTGCCTACCTTATGGCTGTACAGACTTTGTGCTTCACCTCAGAGACTTCATGTTGCGCTCTCTTGCGTCCTTGGGCTAAACCAGGCAGGAGTTCTCCAGGGTGTATCTTTTCTTTTGGTGGTTTCGTGCGGATGGTGACAATTTCTTCGCCTCACTGGCCGAACTTTGAGTGTGATCACATCATGGACGGGCACAGATCCCGTTATCGCTGGCTGTACTCTACTTTGGTTAGCTGCTGGTGGCAAACACTTGTCCTTTTCTTGGGTACTCCGGAAAGACCTTTGCCGACTGGTCCTGAGTCCATCCGCTGGTGCTACATTAGTTCTTCTGAACGCAATTTTGTTTGCTGTGCTTTGCTCTTTGTACAGGTTCGATTTGGCATCTTTGCTTTCGTTGCTCCACAGTGGCCTTCCGCATACTACATACCTTTGTTTCAAGCCGAGCTCCTTTCATTCTCTTGTCGCCTACAGTGCAGGGCCTTCCTTTGCAATTGCGGAGCCGCGCGAGGTCTACAGCCATTCTTCTGTAAGCCTCCACTAGGCTTGTTGCTTTTCTTTGCTCTACATCAGGCATGCATTCGAACAATGGATTGAGGCCTTCTCACATTGGTATCGCTTGTGGATCTACCACGTTTTTGTCCTTTCGCTCTCCGGTATGGCAGATGGGATGCATGCTTTGATGGTCAACTTCATCCGATGGTGGCCGGGTCTTTGTCTTGATGATCTCTGCGGTGTGATGTTTCCTGTGGCTCCATGGTTGCGACCAATGATGGATCCTCCCTGGCTCCTCATCAGTAGGCGTCGTTAAGATGCCAGAATCATGAGATTGAAACCGCTTCAATCCACTATCATGTGGGGTCGCTGCAGTGCGAACTGCCCCGGCCTCTGGCCGTTCATGTTATCCACTACATGCCCCGTGCTCGGGCGTGAAGTGCCTTCCCTGGTGGAGGAGGATACTACTGTTATTGGCAGATTCGTGATGATGAATCATGATCATAGGATGGATTTTTTGTCATGGATGATCTAATATGTCACCAATAAGTTAGAACTGCTGGTAGAACATTCTACAAAAATTGACAAATGCTGCTGTTGAAGCGGTATTGACCGTGATATTGACGGATGTTGTTGTTGCCGTTGTTGTTGTTGTTGTTGGTGGTGGTGCTGGTGTTGTTCTTGTTTGATCATGGTTTGTTTTTTCGATGGTTTCTTGTGACTCTATCTCTGGCAAGCCAAATTGATTATGAAACCGGCCGTGACGTATAATTTGCTTTTTTGACATCTTGTTGAGGCTAGTTGTTCAGAGAGTGTAAATCGTTACAATATTGGGTCCAAAAAGTCCCTGAGATGGAGAAGCAACTGCCTGATTTGAGAATACTTACTGCGAACAAATGCGAACAATATGAGGACTTGCTGTCGCTGATAGTTGATTTGTGTTGATCATGCTAGGGGATAATTGCACCCAACCTTTTTGCTTGATATACTCAATGCGAATGTAGTGTGTTAAGGATGATTATTGCCTCAAGGTTGACATTTTTTGTTTGCACATTGCAAGCTATTGTTTTGAATTTACCGATTACCAAAAACGATTGATTTTTTTGTGGTTGTTTATTCTGCAACGAATAGGTAGCTGCTGTATTTTGTCAACAACTTTTTCACAAAAATTGTTTTATCTTCCATAATTTTGTTAATTTTTGGTTGTCGATTCACTGCAGCTTGGCTTGTTGACAACATAAGTTCAAACCAATACAGTGTCAGTATCTTCTTTGTTGCCATTACAACCATCGACAAATTGTTGCTCTGCAACTAACCATCCTTAACCGCCACCAATGTCCACCTAATCACAGCCATCAACCAAATCAACCACCCCAAGCTAAAACCACCATCCACCACCATCCACCACCAACCATAACAGCCACTCCTGGGGGCCGCTAGCCAGGCCCTTTAAAGGTACCCTAAAGGCAGCCCCGGTCCCCCCACCTTGGTGGCATGGCCCACCTGACTCACCCGGCTTTGCCGATGGCTTTGCCGATGGCTCGGCCGGCGGCTCGTCCGGCTCTGCCGGTGCGACCGGTCGCGGCCGTCGCGACCACCGGAGGCCATGGCGTGGGCGTGGCCCTCCTCCGTTTCATCGGAGTCCGAGCGGACGCGAACGCTGCGCTTGGCGCCCTCGGTCTGACCCCCTTCAAGGTTGGAGAACACGTGGGGAGATGTTCAAGCCCCTCAGAATGGTCAATACAAGGTGGGCCCCCCAAACGTTATAAGTTGATTAAAAAGCCATTTAACTATGGTTGTATCTACCATATCTGGTAGTTACCCTAGTTACAACCCAAGTTAGCTAACTAAGGGGGCCCACCTTGTAGTGGCTACCGTTGGGAATCACAAGGTGGTTGATAATGGTTGAAAGTGATTTGTTAATGATTGAGAAGGACTTTGGATGCTTCATCATGCTGGTGGTTAAAGAATACTAGATCAACGAAGAGTTACATTGATGGAGGTTAACGGTGGTAAATGATGTTTCGTCACTATCGAATGGATACTACTGATGCAGCCATGATACTCCATCACGGCTAATAATGATCAAATCAATGGTTCATGGCGGACGTGGCTAAATCATGGTGGAGATTGGTTTTCATGATGGTGAAATGGTGACGAAGAAACACTCATAACAGTTCTTGATTAACCAAGCCCCATGAAAAATATGGTTGTCAACGAACCGATCATTTTTTCATACTAGGGAAAATAGAAACGTCGATCAAACCACCAAGCAGTAGTAATGCTTAAGACTGATTGGTCAATCGTGGTACTTCAATGATCAGGATCTTCGTGTAAAACATGGACCTTGGGGATATGGTCCCCAGCTGCCAAAGAAGGTACATCAGCTGAGAATCCATGGTACATCATAGCACTACAAGCTGGGCCCGCAGTTGGGTCATAACCCCTTTTGAGAACTGGTAGCTAATCCCGTTGAAGTTACTTATCAACCAACATACATGCGGTTGGATGCCCACCTTGTAGTAAACATGAGATACGAATCATTGCCCATTCTCAACCACCAATCTTGACCTCTCGTTCTGTGTTGAAACTAACGATTCTTTACTGCAATGAACATGCCACAAATGTGCGCGACTCCTAGTCATGTTTTGAAATCACAATCGCCAATGGGAGTTCCCTAGAGGGAACCACATGCCAAACGTGGGTTGGCCAAACGCATCTTCGATCATTATGAACCTAGCGGTTGCCCACGTTCAGCCAATACCAAACCATTGTCAATTATCATTCACCATCATTGGCTGTTTCTCAAAATAGGAAATCCCCAAAAATGCTTGGCATTTTGTCAGAAATGCCTAATATTGGATGACTTGAGGGTACCGGCACTTTCAGAAACCACCAATTCACAATGAGTCACCGTGGACCAACTACTTGGGGTAAGACCATCCCACCAGCACGGAGCTGGTGCGGGGCGGGGGCGGGGCGGCGCTGGCGCCGCCATGTATAACAGGCGACTGGCTGATGTTTATGGTGGACGTGTCAGTACAATACAATACTTGGATGATCATCCCATTTGGGAACTGCTTAGTCACTCTGGTTAGTCCACCTATCTACTGTATCAGTGGAAATAACCCATAAGAAGGGTAGTTGCAATCCCCATGGGTACTGACCAGGTATGATGTGGAATGATCATCCAAGTACTATACGTCACTACACTACAGCTACAGTATAGCAACAGTATACTAGTTACACTATTGCACTACAATAATGTGACGATCATTTGAGGCTGGGTGGGGGGCTACCACCATTTATGAACCCATGGAATCCCCACTTAGTAACCGGTCACTAACCATGGTTAGAGGGGCTAGTTCATCTACGTCATTTTGGGTGGTTTACCATGGCTACTTGCAAGCAGTAGCCTCATCCATAAAATCATCCAATGATAATCATTCTTCAGTAACAAACCATCCATTATAGTTGGCACATCCCTATGATTGATTATCATCCCCTATCATATAATCCCTAGAAAAAACTACATTGTGTGGTGACTATCTCTCATAAAACCTATTATCAAACCTTAATAACAATTATAAGCCCCATAACAATGTAAAACCATAAAAAAAAACCATCTGCGTCCCCTTTAAAACACCTGTACCCTCATAGCTTCACCCGTTCATATGACTGCTCGGCCAAGGAGCAGATTCATCGTTGCTCCGATGCGAGATAATGGAACCCTGGCCACCTAAAAGGCAGCAGGTTCTGTGGTCGAGTAATGCTTAAGGAATGGTTTAGGAACAGAACCAATAAAGTTAACTAATGATAGTTGACCAACTTAGCTAGTGAGTTAGCATGGTTGAGTAATGGTTAACTAATGGCAAACTAATGATTATTAGTCGTTAAGCAATGATTTAGTTCATTTGGTTAATTTGTGGTTATCTAATGATTAACTAGTGGTTAAGCAATGATTAAGTAACCTAAATAGTTTCAAATCACCAATGATTAATAGTGGTTAGTTAATCATTGATGAGTCACTGGATCAATGACTAGTAGGTGCTTAATGGTGATTAGAGTTAAAGGCTAGCCATTGAGGCTAGCAAATGGTTCATGGAGTGTCTAATGAATCATGGATTCATGATGATTGATGAATATTAGTTCATGGTACTCTCTGGTAAAATAAGCTGGAAGTGGAAAATCCACCATTTATGCTGTTTTTACAGACAAAAAATGATTTTTAGTTTCCAGGTTAGTCTGCCAGAGGGTAGGGGGTTTACTGATTATTCATAGTGGCAATGGTTTATGGATCAATGTAGGAAGGGGAGTGCATGTTTTGTGGATGGTTAATGAATGGTCTATTCCCAGTCAGTAACGGTTGTCTCATCGCCTCATGGTTTGTTGATGGCTGATGACTGGTTATATGACCAATGGTAACTAGTATAACCATTAGTCATAACTACATGGCTTGGCTCAACCATGACTTGGCTATGTTTAATTAACCGATGGCTATGACTAGTTATATAACCACAACCAAGAAAACTGTTAGAATATATCCGAAAACCCTCAACGATGATGGCTGACATTTTGGTACCGATGATGTGGAGCTGGGTGAGCCACCACACCCACCGCACCCGTATGCCCCGGACGACCCCAGTGCCACCCACTGCGCGGCTGGTCGTGGCTGATGCACGGGCAGCTGCCAGATACATTGATTCCATTCGAAATTGGTGGGGCATTGGGTACCTCCATTCCCAAACCCGTCAATGAAAGTTCGCCTGAACTCTCCATGGGGTCAGTTTGCCTTTTCTCCATGGGATCATCATTCCAGGCAAGGCGGTGCGAAAACACCGGCAAAATCCCCAGTACAATTCTGAAGAATTGTTGATGAATTGTAGTTCAACCTGGCAAAGTGGAAAATTGAAAGACACAGCTTTGAATCATTCCACGATGGCTGAACAAGCTGGTTCAAAATCGAATAATCCTGATTGTCTCGTTCCATACGAAGCTCAATTTAACAACATGAACATTGGAAACCCAAGACTTTTTTTTGATGGCTGTCTGTGGGCGTGTTGCCCGCGAGCTCATTGGAAACCCAAGAACCCCCAAAAAAGTCGGGATTAGCCATTGGAAACTTCAACCTCTTGGATATTCTTGGATATAATCAGCAGCCCTGAGGGAAACTTCTGACAGAAGGCAGCTGCACCCTGGCAGTGCTGGCAACTTTAAGCTGTGACTTGGTCGTCCCCGGAACGGTACTCTTGGGTTCGCTTTCACATTGGATTGGTTAGGAAAATCATCCTTCGAACTGGAAAGCAGCGGCTGTTTCGACCAGCGATTTCTTGAGGGGGTCCCATTTTTTGGTTAACAATTGTCCCAAGAAAGCCTGGTTTGACCATCCATTTGAGGAGTGCAACTTGTTCCAAGCAACCCAGTGACAGTTGCGTTGCTACCGTTTTCGCTGATTCGGGTCCCACATTTAAGAGCCAGGTGATGATTTGCTTAATGATGCTCAAATGATGCTGAATTGATGGTGGTTGGTTGAAGGTAATCATTGATAAATGATGGTTAATACATGGTTCATTCATGGTTCCTTCATGGTTTATTCATGGTCTATTCATGGTCTGCTCATGGTCTACTCATGGTGTATGCATGATTTATGGAACAAATGGTTCATTCATGGTCTATTCCTGGCTCATGGATGGGTAATCATGACTGATGATGGCTAGTATGACAAATGATGCTTAACAATAGGGAGTGGTGGTCAACAAACAGTTTTCCCATATGAAGAAACCCCTAGCAGTTTATCATAAGAGGCTGATTATCATCAAAATTTGGTGCATTCAGAGGCTGATCATCATCAAGAGGCGCATATGCTTTTCACAATCACCAGAAAAAAATATGACGATTTCAATCATCGGGCTACCAATCAACCATATCAACCACCATGTGAAAAAAACAGCCTTAACCAGTAGTAACTAGTCATGTTGTGAAACGTCACTATGGTCACGAGCATTCACCATCATGATCTATCATTTCCCCAACTATCTACCACAAACCGTCATTAGACATTATCAACCAACATTGACCATTCTGATCCGTGATCAACTGTTATCAACCACTCTTAACATAGAGATGCTGAGTAAGCCCAACGTAGTCAACCACCGAACCATCATTGAACGCCTACTAACCATCATTCGCCACTTCCCACCATAAACGTGCCCACACTATTCATCTTTCTTCACAGCATCTTCACCAGCATCCTCACCACCCCTCCATTCTGCACACGTCCACCAAGACACTTTTTCTCTTTTTCTTGTACCTGGGCGCCATGGCAGTGGCTCCATGGCAAGGCCAAGCGGTGATTCGACCCATGGGTCCCGTGACTCACCCCATGGAGCGACACCGGCAATTCAGCACCTTGGGTCCCTGGTGATTTTGTGGGTGATCATCCCGTACCATTCATCATGAACCATTCATCAATCATGACCTAATCGTTCTCAACCATGACCTGTTGATGAAGCACATTGTTTACCAGGCAGTGGGTCAAAACCCTTAGTCCCCCTGCTTCCCCTATCATTATCCAGCTCGTTTTCCCTATGAAATTGTTGGTGAATATCCCCCATGAAATTGGTTGGTTAACTGCTTGACCCATAGCTCTATATAGCTTGTATATCCCCTTCTATTTTTGGTTATCATCCCCTACTATTAACCATTATAACCAGCGATAATTGGTTGATTAACTGCCACACATCGCCACCATTTCGAAGCATCAATCGTCATTGCCATCCACCATTCCTTCGCTAATCAGCCATGACTTTGCCGCGCTGACCGATAGTTCATCATTGCTAACCACTATCAACCATTATGAAGCACCAATTAAACATTGATCAACCATTATTGATCAATGTTTAATTAGTCAATCATTATTAATCTACCAATGTTAATTTATATTGCTAACCATTGATCAACCATTAAGTTACCATTGTTAACCATTAGTCAATCAACAATTCAATAACCATGATCAACCATTAATTTACCATTGTTAACCATTAGTCAATCAACAATCCAATAACCATAATCAACCATTAACTGACCATTATTAACCATCGGTTAACCATTGCTCACCATTACTCACCATTACTAACTATGGTTAGCCATTACTATGCTTAACCCTTACTCACCATTACTAACCATTACAAACTATGGTTAGCCATTACTATAGTTAACCCGTACTCACCATTATTAACCATTACTAACTAACCACTACTAATGGTTAACCATTACTATGGTTCATTGCCAACTTTCGGGAGTTGCAGAGTCATCCCAGTCAGGTCGGTGTGGTTGTGGGTCAAACCATGAACCAAGCAACGAAGGGTTAACAATAGGGAATGAGAGTGGTTAATAATGGTGAATAGTGGTGAATAATAGTGAACAATGGTTAATCATGGTTGATTATGGTTAATAATGGTTGATTATGGTTGATTATGGTTGATTATGGTTAATAATGGTTAATTGTGGTTGATTATGGTTAATAATGGTTAATCATGGTTGATTATGGTTCATTATGGTTGATTATGGTTGATTATGGTTAATAATGGTTAACTATGGTTGATAATGGTTAATAATGGTCAATTACGGTTGATTATGGTTAATAATGGTCAATTATGGTTGATTATGGTTGATAATGGTTCATTATGGTTCATTATGGTTAATAATGGTCAATTACGGTTGATTATGGTTAATTATGGTTCATTATGGTTGATTATGGTTAATAATGGTCAATTACGGTTGATTATGGTTAATAATGGTCAATTACGGTTGATTGTGGCTAATTATGGTTCATTATGGTTGATTATGGTTAATAATGGTCAATTACGGTTGATTATGGTTAATAATGGTCAATTACGGTTGATTATGGTTAATTATGGTTCATTATGGTTGATTATGATTAATAATGGTCAATTGCGGTTGATTATGGTTAATAATGGTCAATTGCGGTTGATTATGGTTAATTATGGTTAATTATGGTTGATTATGGTTAATGATGGTGAATTAGGGCTGATAGTTGAAAGTGGTTATTCAATCACCCATAATTATGGCTGATAATGGTTAATACTTGTGATCATACAATCGTGATTCATGGTGATCAATGGTGATCAATGGTGATTAATAGTCCCAAGGGAATCATAGCCAACAATAATAGCCAACAGGATGTAAATGTGGCTAATAATGGGGTTATGACCATTCGTAATGTTGATAGTAGTGGATGATAACTAGCTATAAAATCGGGGACATACCAACTATAGATGGTTGGAACCAACCAATCGACTAGCAGTTCACTGGCTGGTTGGTTGATGACAGGGGAGCATCACAGTTGAATAGGGGATATCCCAACCATGGGTCAACATCAAGCAACCAATAGCCATGGGTAGTAGTGAACCATCTCAACAGTTCGATGTGCTCCTTCATGGAATGTGACCAGCCAGGGTACTAAGGCTTTGACCCACGGCCATGTGAATTTTAATGGTCATAATAATTCAGAATGGTTAATGATGCTGAGTAATGGTCGATGTGATGGTTAGTGTTGTAAAATCAACGGTTGTGAGCAACAATGTTACCAATGGATACTAACCACAACTGGTTACTAATGGTTACTATAATCGTTACTAGAAACACTGTTGGTCAACTAATGGTGTAGAAATGAAGATGGTTGATTATTGACCACTGTTGATGGTGGAGAATTGAACTGTGATGGTTTTTACAACAATAAGCAATGGTTCATGATGGTTCGGAATGTTCGATAGTGGTTACTAAAAATGCTCGATTTACTTAACAAGTGGAATTCACTGGTAGGCCCTACATGGTCCGGGTACCACTTGGGGTCTCGGAGTTTCCATGGGGTTTTTCCATCCAGCGAAGGTGCAAATTCTGCGTGGAGTTTGGAGTGCCAGCGTCATCTTCCAGGAGGTCCACAGAGATGCGAGGCCCGGGAGTTTCGTCCACCTACACAGTGGGCAGCTACAGCTGGTAGTTCACGTGTTGGTAAGTACCAGGCGAATGGTAGATATAACTATGATGAACGTGAAATAGCCCCCTACCAGTATGCTATAAATTAGCTTGTGACTAGGGTATCTAACTACCAGGCTGATGGTAGATATAAGTAGTTTCTTCAATGGCCCTATAAATCATGTTATAACGCCACGGCGGGAGGCCCAGCTTGCATCAGAAGTCCAAGCCGTGCCAGGCCCATCCGCATCCTTGTGATGAACTTTTTGGACCCCAGTTCGTTCTGGATGGTTTGCAAATGCTAGACAATGGTTGATAATAGGGGAATTATAAGGCATAAGAGGGGATATACCAACTAGAATGGGTTTATGACTGGATTATTTAGGGACCCCAAGTTATGGTTGGTTTTCTGCTATAAATGGTCAGTAAACTGGATGATAAGCCAGTTTGGGAATCCCAAAATGGCTGGTTTATGACTAGAAATGGTTCATAAACTGGATGATTTCGGGGTCCCCTATGACTTGAGAAACCAGTATTGTTGGTGATGATCCCCATGATCTATCATTAGAATCCCCTATAAACCGTGTGAAGACCTACAAAAAACACTACTTTCAAACTCTTCCAGAAAAGTTTACGCACAGAAGCTGCTGATCCACTCCGATGAGAACAGCGTGCTCTTGACAACCTGGGTTCGGGTTCGTGTTCTCGTTCCTTCCTGGTACCACATATCGCTACACCCCATTGCTGCCCGAAATAGTTGGATACACCCTTAAAATGACAAGAAACTTGAGGCCAGCGTAACGAAAGCTAGCATGGCAACCAACCCGGGAAAGAAAACGATAAAACAAAGATAATGTCGCATATATGCACATGTGAAACTTGTTGTAAAAAGAAAAACTCAACAAGTGGAAACTGTAGCCCGCAACAGAAACGAACAAGAAGTTGGTTTCGGGAGGGGAAATGGGGGTTCCCCTCTTCAATTGATTTAATGAATCATATATGTGTGGCTTTTGGGGTCCTGTCCCTGCAAATGCTTGCTACAGCAAGCGCAACTTCAGCTAGGTGACGCCAGCTTTCGTGATTAACCCTTCATGGCTAGGAATGGTTAATCATTGTTGTTCATGATTCATCAATCCAAAGTCATGTGCTTTGCTAACGACGGTTAGTTCGCAGTGGCGTGGTTTTCATGGATTACACCGAGGTTTGGAAGCAAAAACTAAAATCTACTGGATGATCAAAAAAGAGCGCAGCTTATCAGTGGTCTTTGACGGCCTATATGTTGGTGGTACTGTTGCTGTAGCCCTTCAAGCTTCGGTCCCATTGACAAGCCGTTGTGTAGACTCATTACTGTTCTTGGACGGGTTCTCATAATATTGCTTCGGTTGTTATTGGATGGAGGGATGATGCATAAAATTGGAGTATGAATATACATACATATATGAATGACATGGTGAAGATATATCCCTAATGGTATATCATGGGCCCACGGTCTTATTCTATATATATACCCAAGGGAGGGACGATTCATGGCCAAAGTATTTATCCGCAACGGTGTCAAGAACCTACGCAGTGACCGAATTTACCGTTTATGCCCATGATAACTCATTGCTGATCTGGCTACATCTGCCTACCTACATAAGTGCATATACATATAATGTTTGTATAACTATTGTATGCATATATGAAGAACCATTTTGGAGTAGAGAAGATACTGTATCGGACCATCCCCTTACAAACCAATAATAACCATAGTCAACCAATATACATGATTATATGCCTTTACACATGTATCTGTCCATGTATTTTCTATCCATCTATCTATCCCTTTCCCCATTCCCATCGTCCTCCTCCCATGCTTACCTTCCCTGTAACCAGCTCTCGAGCCTGAAAACCCCTTCAAGCATTTTCATCTACCATTAGCCGTCACAAATTAATGCCTATGAGTCATGAGCCATCAGAATTTAACCATTAGCCATTCATTAGCCCTCAACCATCCACTTGATGAATCAATGGTTAATTTTGCTGCTTGATTAATGGTAACAAACCATTGATCATTAACAGTGATTATCCTTACAACTCATCATGCAAAACCATCAACCACTGACAAACCATTTGTTAACCATCCATCAATCATTACTTGACCATCAATAAACCACAGATTAAGCATCAATCAGTCATTAATTAACCATCAATGATCCATCAATTAACCATCCATTGTCCATCAATTCACCGTCAATCAACCATCAAGTAACCACGAAGTACGTAAAAACTGACCAAAAATTACCAATCAACCAACCGTCAATCAATCATCAAAAACCATCTGTTCTCAACCAAGCTTGGAACCTCCAGTTGCTCTGAATGAGGACCCTCCTCCCCTGAAGCGCATTGCACGCTTCATTCCTGTGCAGTTGCATTTTCGGAAGCTTAATTCTTAATTCTTTGTAGGGCTCGCTTGCCACCAATGAATGTGGTCATGGCCATCTGGCCCGGGCCATATTGAGTGACCGCAGTCCGCGAACCATCAATTAACCGTCAATCAAGCATCAAATAACCATCATCTAACCACCACTTCTTCATCCTGCTTCGTCATCGCTGTGCGCAGAGCGTCGCACCTTGTCGTAATCGACGCCATCCACCTCATCGCCGTCGGCCGTCGCCTAGGGCCGGCGACCCAGGAGGAAAGGTGTACGGAGTGATGTGGGTGGGAACCAGCTATGGAAACCATCAATTTACGGTTGTTAATGGTGGTTAATAATGGTTAATAATGACTCATATTGATGAAAATGTTGATATTTACCACTGCGATGGTAAATTGATGGTTAATAATGACTAATAATGGTGAATAATGGTTGATAATGGTGGTTGATGACTAATGATTGGTGAACAATGGTGGTGGTTGGTCATGGATGGCTCAACAGTGGTTTAATGGTGGTTGATAATGATTGATAATGGTGAGTAATGGTTAATAATGACCGAGAACCAGCTAATATGGGTGGTTACACTCCGGCAAACTAACCTGGTTGAGTGGAAAATCCATCTAAAATGGTTTTACCTATTAAACCTTGTGATTTTTTAACTTCCAGATTAATTCACCAGAGTGTAATTTGCGGCTAAATTCATTTGTGTGTTTCTCAAAACCGGGGACCCTCCAAATCATGCAATATAAACCATTTGTAGTAATGAACTATCTATCACTTTGGGGTTCCCGTTTTTAGGAAAGCCCGATGTCTAATCAATGCTTAGTGAATGGCTCAAGAAAGGTTTGATAATGGCTACTGAATGGTGTGTTAATGACTACTTGATGGTTCTATGATACAATTGATGATAAATTAATGGTTCAGCAATGCTAATCAATGGTTAATGAATGGTTTGCTAAGGCTTATGTAAAAATTCATGGTTTTTGGGTGGTCAATGATACTCATGATTAGGTGGTTAATGATGGTTAAAATTGGCAAATGTTGATGGTTAAAGTTAATTGATTACTACTACTGATTTTTTAGCCAACGTGGTTCGCTGATATAGCAACAATCGTCTAGATAATCGTTGTCCAATAGTGGTTGAGCATGTCTAAGAATATTCACTACCAATGAATCATGTGCAATGATAGCCAGTCCTCGTTGATACCGTGACTATTGGGAGATACATCAAGAATGGACCAATGACCATAGTAATGTACAAAAACCATATACAAACTTCCATCTAACACTGGAAATCCAACCACTAGTGCTTAATCATAGATAAGAATTTGATCAATGTTTGCACAATCGTGTGAAGCAATAGCTAAGAACGGTTCACTTCGAATAAGAGTGGGCATTGAGGGCTGAGGATGATGCTTTTTCTTGGAGATCAAGTTTTGAATAAACCCTAGCAGTGTCGCCATAGCTGTTGTGGTTTTCCTTGTTCAAGGATGGTTCATTATTGTGTACATATATTCATTGGTTATATCAAAGCAGAACACTGATGTGGGCTATCCAGCTGGCTCACCAGCCATGGGCTACGGTAACTTACCTTAATTCTGCATTCTTAAGCATGAAAGACCAACAGTCAACTGCTTCCACCTGCCTAGGGAGGTACTTAGGTGGCGCTCCAGTCAGGTAGAGAAATTGTTGATAACTCCGGGAATTGGCAGTTATACATAAACATATAGATAATTAGTTTTAGTAGAAGGGACTAGCTCGCTAGGTTTGTTAAGTGTCTTTCTAAACCATTTTACAACTGGAGAACACTACCTTGTATGAATAGCCAGATGTGATTTTTCTCGTTGTGGCAGTTCACGGCAAGTCTCATGGAAACGCAGGTTTCGCCGCATTAGAACGTAGCTGGTTGCATTGAGTACGTTTAAGCAAGGAGCAACGCGAATGAGGTCTTTAACTCAACCGCTGCTGACGAGTCATGGTGAATGACACTCAGAAATGTCAAGGCAATAACCAGTACAGTAACAGCACAGCAGTCATCACCTACACTTACAACTATGATTAACTACCTCATCACATATATGGTGGTTTCTCAAAATAGGGGTACCCCCAAATCATCCTGTTTATGAGCTACTTTTAGCAATAAACCAACCATAGCTTTGGGGGTTCCCTGTTTTGAGAAACGCACATATAGTAGTTGTTTAACTTTTATTGTTGGTGATTATCCCCTCTGATGAACCATAATATAGGTAACAATCATGTGATAAATTCTGATTCCCCACGACCTGCTTAACAACCTGAGCCACCTCGAATCCTTCACGGGTGCCTTGGCCCGACCCGCCTGGGTCGGAATCATGGGCGCCTGGACCACCGTGACCCCCTCCTCGGCCTGGGAGAGCAGTGAATGGTGGTTGCTAATGACGCTTGCAGCCATCAGCCCAGCCATCAACAGCCGGCTATAACATCAACCCGCCCGTGGATGGTGGTGATGTTGATCAACGAATGACATGCTTGTTAATGGTTGATATGCTTGGCTGTTGATGGCTCTTCATGGCTGTTGCTGGCTGTTGCTGGCTGTTGATGGTAGACACCCCAGCTATTGATGACCTCGGCATCTGCATGGATTTCCCAACCACTGTTGCTGGGGTGCTAATCATTCTGATGAAACGAGTATTCATCACCGTGGTTGGTCATGAATAATGATGTAACCATGGTTAGTAGCCCATGGTTCGTAATGGTTCACGTTAGTTGCAACCTTGGGCAGTAAACCATTATCCACCTTGGCACTAGCCCCCTACATAGCTTGGACGTTGGGAGACAGAAGTGGCAGCGACAGATTTAGATTTGTTGCTTCAGAACTTCAAAGCCCTACATCCGAAGTGTTTTGGGGAACCCCAGATCCACTATGACCAACCGCTAATAATCGACCATCAACCACTATCAACAATGACCATTATATATCAAACAAAAATGTCAAGTCATGATCAATTTGTTCATCATTATCTGATAATTTACCTTTGATAAATGATAGCCACTAGTATCGATCATTATCAAACATCCACCATCATCAAACAACCATTTGGTGGCGAACCGCCACTCAAAAGGCCGCTCCTGGCCTCGCTTCCCTGCCTTTAACGGCCCCTTCAAGGGCTGTGGTCGAATACCCCTGGCGCCTCCGCAATGCCTTCTCCGAAGGTCACCCGGCTTTGGCAGGACTGGAAGCCGTGGGCGAAGCAGCCAGGGGACCATCGAATGGTTAGTGGCTTTCTGATTGGTTAGGTGACCTTTTGGATTCCAAGAAGCAGTAGTGGTTTGGATGCTGGATTTCTGGTTAATGGGTTTACCAGAATGGTTTGTGGTGACCAATCGAGAATGGAATACGATTCGTTAGGAATTGTTAGTTCTGGTGGTCGGTTAGGAATGGTCATCCACGGTTGGATTTGCTAAAAAAGAGTGGCTTAGGAATGGTTAGTCGAGAAGAATGATGGTAGCTATGGTCAGCTAAGAATGGATATTGACTCAGAATGGTGTAGTGGTTAGTAAGTTTAGAATGGTTCTTAACCACTTCACAAACCATGCTGGTTGACCACATTGAATGATTGAGAACCATCATGGTATGGCTCAGTTGCGAAGTTGGTGACCAGGACCTGTGGTTGGTTCAGAATAGCTTGGTGATTCACGGGGTTGCCACTCGTCAATGTTAGCTATGTCTGCAGGTGCTAAAGCTAGGCTCCCACCATCGAAGCCATCACCAGGGACCGGTCCAGTGTTCACTGAGAAACGAACTCGGTGGAACCAGAGGCGGGGCACAGCTCGACCCGAACACGAACCGAAGCTCCGAATCATCTCCAGTGAAGGGAGCTACGAATCCGAAAACCTGCCCCAGTGAAGCATTCTCAAGAAATATCAACCATTCAGACTGCCATTACTTATTACTGCTTGGACTGGCCATTGCCATTCATCATTGCGGCAAACTAATCCGCATGTTGAAAGTCCACTATTTCTGATGGTTTTCCCTGAAAAATGGCCATGTTCAGATTCCAAGTTAGTTTGCTTGGCTGAGCACCAGGTGATGCAGAAAGTCCTGCGATTTCGTCCCCCGAGATCAAACCAACCGGTGAGTATAGCAGTCCACTTAGCACAAACCTAAGCCTTTGGCACATCGCACCTGAGAGCTTTTGCTTTTACAACGCGAGCAAACGAATGTAGCCGTGTGAACAAATCAAAATAGGTCAAGATGATTGTAAAAGATTACACCAGCATAGACCCCAGATAGCGGGTGCATTGCCACAAGGATTTCCAGGGTGTGTACAGGACCATAAACCTGCGTTTTGCATTGCATGGCTTGTTTACATTTACATGTTCATAGATCTTAGGTTTTGTATTTTTACCCCGCCGTGAACAGTATTTTCTCATAGATCGAGGAAACAAAGGGAAGACGAAGGGGAGACAAAGGCGAGACAAGCATCAGCAGCGGCAGAGCAGCAGCAAACAAAGCGCCAATGCAGAGCCACAAGGGAAACAAAGGGGAGACAAAAGCGAGCGAGACAAAGGGAGACAAGCATGAGCAGGGGCAGAGCAGCGGCAAACAAAAGGCCGATCCAGAGCCACAAGGGAGACAAAAGGGAGACCAACGCCAAAAGAAGACGATGGGAGACAAGCATGAGCAACGGCAGGGCAGCGGCAAACAAAGCGCCAATGCAGAGCCACAAGGGAAACAAAGGGGAGACAAAAGCGAGCGAGACAAAGGGAGACAAGCATGAGCACAAGCGCGGATCCAGAGCCACAAGGGAGACAAAGGGGAGACAAAGGCGAGACAAAGGGGAGACAAAGGGGAGACACAGGGGAGACAAAGGCGAGACAAAGGGAGACAAGCATGAGCAGCGGCAGAGCAGCGGCAAACAAAGCGCCGATCTAGAGCCACAAGGGAGAGAAAGGGGAAACAAAGGCGATACGAAGGGGAAACAAAGGAGAGACAAAAGGGGAGGCAAAGGCGAGACAAAGGGAGACAAGCATGAGCAGCAGCAGAGCAGCGGCAAAAAAAAGCGCCGATCCGAGGCCCTACCATAGAGAAGTAAGAACCCCTTATAGCTCGTCAGCTATCTGGGGAAAAATGGAAAATGACTTGGTGAACCAATGAAAAAAATCGATTTCACTTATTTTTCATTACAAATCCACGAATTCGATTGTAGAAAAAACATGTGAACGAATCAAAAAATCCCCGTTTGGTGGGCGCAGCTCGTAGGCGCTGTCCGTTCGCAGCAGTTGCCTGCCTTGTGGGCCCTAGCCTGGCAAGTGCCCGGTGCGGGCGGACCACCACAGTTGCTGTAGCATCATTGGTTGATATGAGTGATTGCTATCAATAATAGGGGATAACAACCAACAATAATAGGGGATGCTCTCAATGATAATCGTTTTATAGGAAATTATAGTGGCTATTGATAGGGGATAACAACCAAGAATAATAGGGGATAAGCATTAATGTGGCGAGCTGGGTCAAGCACTTAACCAACCAATAACGAGGGATAATAACCAGCAAAACTGTAGGGAAAACAATGGTCAATGATGAGGGAACCAGGGGTACGGGATTTTGACCCACTGCCATGTGAGTGATTGCTATCAACAATAGTGATTGACGTTATTCTCAGTATAGATATCAGGTGATGGAATTCAAGATGGTGACTGATTAATATCATTAGTATTCTTGTAGTGATTAGTATTGACAATGGTGATTGGTATTATCATCAGTATAGTGATTGATATCAGGTGATGGATTCAAGAGGCGACTGACTAATATTATGAGCATTACTCTAATGATGAGTATTAACAATGATGCTTGATGTTGTCATCAGTATAGTGATCTATACGAGGTGATGGATTTAAGATGGTGACTGATTAGTATTCTTAGCATTACTGTAATGATGAGCATTCACAATGGTGATTGATATCATCATCAGTATAGTGACTGATATCAGGTGATACAATCACAATGGTGATGATATTAGTAGTATCTTTGTAATGATGAGTATTAACAATGGTGATTGATATCATTATCAGTACGGTGATTGATATCGGGTGATGGCTTAAGAATGGTGATTATTGGTGATGAATATGTTTAGTATTCACAATTGGTGATTGGTATTCTCAGTAATTAGTATTGTTGATACCAACCATTGGTCATTAGTCAACAATTTGTTGGTGGCGACTGGTATCATTGTATTAGTATTAGTGATTGATATCAACAATTGTTGGTGACTGATATCATTGTTGATTGATCTGAGTGAACGACATCCACAATGGTGATTGATACATGGTCGTCACTCATCATTGACATGACCAATTGATTGATATTAGGATTGATATCCTGTTGGTAATAGCTGGTTGCAGTGAGCAACTGGTCAGTGATACCAGTCAGTAAGAGTCGACTAACTACTATTGAGAAGCATGACTAACTGCTCACGCTTGCTTGATATTCCATGTTATGAAGCTTCTCATTCAACACTGTGGGGGCTGGCCATGTTCATCTCCCATGGTCACAGAACCCTGGGGCTGCGCTACGACCGCTGTGTTGCAGGTGGTCTGGGTACCAGTTACCAACATGCCAACAACTGAGCCATGTTCATCTCCCAGACACATCACTCCATTGTCTTAACCATCAAACCATCATTAACCATCATTAACCATGGATAACTCACCATGATGGTTACCACACTGAACAGTTCACCTTAAATGTCTCATCTGTCTCCATGGTCTTCAACATAGATTTGAATAGCAGGAAGGTCATGTGAAATTCAACCCTGGGAAACTCCGGGTTTCACGATCTACTGGCAGATTTTCCATTGCGAGTCTACCAGAGGGTAAACTAATCTGGAAGTGGAAAATCAACTGTTTATGACTACACTCTGGTAAACTAACATGGCTGGCTGGATAATCCACCAATGATTCATGGTTTCCCAGGGTTTCTCTACAAAATATGGTGATTTTCCAGCCAGCTATGTTAGTCTACTGGAGTGTTTTCTTTTCCAGGTTAGTTTCCCAGAAGGGCAATGGTCTCTTACCCCTTGTTGTTGCTTGGCTGTTGCTTGCTTGCTTCCTGGCACCATTCATCAGCTACACTAGTCATAGCAACCATGCCTGGCAAAGTGCTATTTTTGCCAGTCGCTTAGTGAGCAGTGACGTAAGTGATCATAATCCCGACCATCTTCATGCATTATTCCAGAGTCGGTTGATATCCACTTCTTGATGTTGAATGTTTGCCACAGACGACCACTATGATGGTTGATGGCATCATCACAAAATTGTGTAGCTTGCTACATCCACTCGCTGGTGATCAAACATACAACTTTTGCAATCTACTTTCATTCCAAACCAGTCATGCTCGTGTATACTGGCTATATCCATTATCCTCATTGACTATCAAACCTCTCAGTTAGGGTGGTCTCAACAAAATATTAGTATTCCTCACGATCATTGTTCATGGCCCAATGCTGGGAATGCATCACACAATACCAAGACTACCACAATAAGTTTGCTGAGGACACCGAAACAGTGTGCAAACCCGAGTGTTGGTTGCTATTAGTTCGGACCCAGAGATCTCTTTCACAGTAAGTAGCATAGAATTCTATGAGAAGTAACAAAATTGTTTGAATCCAAGACAATAAGTCAATATAGTCATATGACTGCTACCTGTGGCTATCCATATCATGAACCACATCAGTAACCAACCATTGACCACCTCTTACCCGGCAGCCCAACTGCGCCTCGCCGGAACCATCTGCAAAGCTTACCTGGTGATGCAAAGCTACGAAGCTTGGATCCTAAACAAACCCCTGAGAATCAAACATATTAAGTGATTAGCTATCTGATTCTGTGTGCAATATGTTATAAACAGGATCTTAAACATATTGATCACCAGCTATCGCGATTCTGTGTGTAATGGCTATCAAACATATTAACCGATAGCCGTTACATAGGTTTAATAGTGGTTAATAGTGATTCATAATGGCCATCAAACACATGGCGTTTCAACTATAGTGGCTAGCAGTGGTTAATAATAATCATTGCTAGTGGTGCAATGGTGTAACTGACCCCTATCAAACATGATTTTGGATAGTTAATCGCTTTTGTCCATTACTAAGCACTATTAGCCAGTGATTTTACCATGCTTGTAGGGGTCAGTTCCGGTTAGTTCACCTACCTGGTCGATACTGTTATGGCCAACCACTAATAAACCCCTAGTTGATTAATAGGGGTTATCCAATATCAACAATAGTACTTGTCATGAATAATGGTTCCCAACAATGACTATTTGGTGGCAATTACGATTTGTAATCTCCATTCTCGTGGTTAATACCGCTAAAAACCATTGATGGTGGTTTGTAATGGCTCTTCATAGTTGGTGCTGGTTGACACATCATCCTTGACACGGGCGCATAACGCTCGTTGTTTTAACTGGTTCTTCATCCACTTTTTCGCGGTTACTTCCCCAACCTCATAGGGCTGCGGCTACTATGGTTCTATCCCAGTAAACCGTCACTATCAACCGTTATCAACCATTGGTTGGTCACTATCATGGTAAGTATAGTTATAGTCACCTTGTCAATAGTTAGCCATCATGATCACTATCAATTAGTCAATTAGTTAACCATCATTCATCATGATTTTACCATGCTTAGATTTATAAATAAATATATATATATATATATTTACATATACATATACATATACATATACATATATATATATATATGTACATATATCTCTATATTTGTACACATGTCGGGGAACTACCCCAGCCGTGCACATCCAGCCATAGTAGTTGTGCCACTCTGGCGCAGTCGCTGAAGGAAAAGCTACGAAAGGAAGGGCCCCCCTCAAGGGCGATTGTTGCAATCTTCAGTGGTAGCTATCAGCTATCTTTATAGTTTTTGTAGTTAAAGTTTTAGGCACAATTTCATATAGTGTAGTTATTGCTAGTAATCAAGGATGATATCATTATAGTTATATATTGCTAATAATTCTGTTCTAGTACCATTACAGTGACTAGCATTAGTATACTTATAACATGATGAGCTGTGATTGGCTGTTCGTCATGGCTGTTCGTCATACTTATAACGGCCCTGCCTAATGATATAATACAACAAAGAATAATGATATTAATTTTTGCCAATTGTTATAAAGGCCCTGTCCTTATTATATAGTGAATTAGCAATAATATGTTCTAGTGATGGTTATAATTAGTATTGCCATCATTGCTCACCGCTGATTCGTTATAGTGCCTATGGTAGCGATCAATGATGGTGGATGATGTTTGACAATTGTTGATAGTGGTTGATCATGGTCCATTTTGTGGTCCAGGATTGTTGGTGATGGCTAATAATTGTTGATGATGGTTGCTAATTGTTGGTAAAATCTCAGAAATGACTGAAGGCGTTCATCCTGATATTAGTCTTCACAATGTTTGACGGCTCATGGTCGATGAAATGGTTCATACCAGTAGTCCCAAAATACAGATAGCCGATTGTCGTTGCTGATCACTCCATATAATGGCTACTGGCTAATAAGCATAATCAACCATAGCGAATACCATTGTACTAGTCGTTGGGTTCTCCACGCAGATGAATCAATGTGACCGTCTCGCCAAGTTGGATAGCCATCTGACTCATCATGCGAGCTCATTCCGAAAACATTTGGAACGGACAAGCCCTGGCTCGGTGCATCCATGTTTCTACGGAAGAACTTGTCGCCAGAGTCTATCCATCGAAAAATCTATCGACTTGTCGATTCCCCGCTGCAAAGGTCATGGCTCCCCCATGGTGTACCTCCAACCGTGGTGGTTTCCCCTTGCTGCTCGTCGCGCACAACGGAACGGATGGCATTTCGGGCCTGGCCTTTGAAGCGCGGTCCTGGGATTCAGCCTGAGGCGGTCAACGGTTGAACCAATCAGTACCAGCTGACTACTCGTGGCTGACTAAGTTGGATGATTCGTCCATGACTGTCAGTTGGATACCCCGACGGATTACTTCTTGGTAAATGCTGATTAATGCTTGACTACAGCAATAGTGGCTGTTAAGCGCTTAAGAACAGTTGATGATTAAAATTTGTGTTTATCTACAGTTGCAGTTGTTGATCATAATTTGTTACCCATTTCTGGCTATTTAGCTTGTTTCAATTGCAATAAGTGGCTATGACAATCGAAAATCATTGCTTTTTGTTTTGCACCGATGGTTACATTGTCTAGAGCTTGGTTAGAACGCTCCTGGTGGCTCTTGTCTTCCGGCGGTAGCTCCGAATGGCTCCCCCTTCGGATGTAGGGTGAGCCCTGCCTCTGAATTGCTCCATCCCAGCCACAGATGCTTTTTCGGCGCACGCGTGAAAAGAGGCGCTTCTTCATGGCCTCTTCGTTCCTTCGCTAGTTATGAATCATACTGCAGTCAGGCATTTGGCATATTTTGGCGCCCAGACCCCAAAGCAACAGTTTTCATCACTTCATTCACACTGATTGACTGCGCTTAATACAAATAAACTTCAATCATCCTAAAGAAAACGTCTTAGAGTCCTACAGGTGGGCAAAGCAACTACAAGAGTGGGAACTGATCTTGAACTGCGGAGCTGTCACCACCGCAATTTGGATGACCCCAGGTGACCACTGACCCATCACCCAAGATGGCAGCAAAGGCAGCACCTGTGGCCTGAACTTGTTGCACATTCCTGAGCTGATCTTTTACTGCAGAGCTGTCGGCACCATATCCTTGATTGCCCCAGGTAACCACTGACCCGTCGCTCGAGATAGCAGCAAAGGCTCCATCTGTGCCTCGAACTTGTTGCACATTCCTTAGCTGATCTTGCACTGCAGAGCTGTCACCACCACAACCTGGATTGCCCCAGGTAACCACTGACCCATCGCCCAAGACGGCAGCAAAGGCAGAAGCTGTGGCCTGAACTTGTTGCACATTCCTGATCTGATCTTGGACTGCGGAGCTGTCGCCACCATTTCCTTGATTGCCCCAGGTAACCACTGACCCGTCGCTCAAGATAGCAGCAAAGGCTCCATCTGTGCCTCGAACTTGTTGCACATTCCTTAGCTGATCTTGCACAGCAGAGCTGTCACCACCAAAACCTCGAGCGCCCCAGGTAACCACTGACCCGTCGCCCAAGATGGCAGCAAAGGCAGCTCGTGTGGCTTGAACTTGCTGCACGTTCCTGAGCTGATTTTGAACTGCAGAACTGTGACCACCGAAATCTGGATCGCCCCAGGTAACCACAGTCCCGTCGCCCAAGATGGCAGCAAAGGCAGAAGCTGTGGCCTGAAGTTGTTGCACGTTCTTCAGCTGATCTTGCACTGCAGAGCTGTCACCGCCAGCATCTGGATGACCCCAGGTGACCACTGAAGATGGCAGCAAAGGCACAGCCTGTGGCCTGAACTTGTTGCACGTTCCTGAGCTAGTCTTGAACTGCAGAACTGTCACCACCCCAACCTCGAGCGCCCCAGGTAACCACTGACCCGTCGCCCAAGATGGCAGCAAAGGCAGTTTGTGTGGCTTGAACTTGCTGCACGTTCCTGAGCTGATTTTGAACTGCAGAGCTGTTGCCACCGTGCTCGGGTACGCCCCAAGTCAAGATCCTATCACCTCCACAGCACCACATTGCAAAAGCCCATTTCGTTGCCACGTTTTTTTGGTTGTTGCGCAACTGCTGTGAAGTGATCTCCATCTTGAATGCCTGAAGCTTCCAAAGAGTCCGTGAGGTCGCTCAGCACCTGTCCCGTTTCTGTGGCAAGCCCGAGGAACCTCCGTCCGAACGACTCCTGGGCCAGCACTTTCAAGTCCCTCACGGTGGATAGCTGTGGGATTGACAGTGCTTTTCTCTTTCCACTTGGAAGGGATACGATAACTTGAAACATTTAGAATTGGATGTGCTCTGCGCACGAAGAATACAATCTCTATTCAAATCGCTAAGCTCTTGAGCCACTGCCATGCCATTCTGAGTCATGTGGTCTTGGACTTCGAATGCTGTTATCTTTACCAATCCTGGTTGGTTGATTGAGCAGCATTCTCATGTCATTCATGGAGGGCCAGGCTGCGCAAAAAAAACTGTTTTAATCAACCTGGTAGAGTTGTGCCATTTCTACTGGTACAATTCCAGTTGTCCAAATTACTACCCGTAGATGCAGTTGGGTTTCGAACTTGCGCTCACGCGCGGGAGGGAGCTCACAGAGAATGATTCCATTTTTCAGGTTCACAAGTACGTATGGATCAGCACCAAACATCACCAGAGAGGGAGGAGAGGCAAAGATGATGGCGATTCCTCCCTGTTGCTATCTATATAGGTAGATCAATAAATGTACATTATTTGCATACTATAGATGTACTATAGACATAAATGCCTACGCTGGGAAGCATGATCCTTTACAACCAACAAAAATTTGCAACTATTCATCTTGGCGCTGCAAAACCTCGTTGTACCGCCAGACAAATGGATTCTGAAGCTCAATAACTTGCTGGGTCTTGACCCATCATTGACTCATTATCGTACTTGCTTCTTCAAACCTTTGCTGACTCAATGACGTGGTTCAACTACAAGTTCTTACCACTAACTATGGTTCACTAACTATGGTTCTTACCACCAACTGGGCACCAACCAATGGTCAGGCGTCAGCAAGTGAAACCAGATTGGCTCAAGTCGTAAACTGATGAAATCAGATCTTCTTTGGGCTGAAGCCACCACCAATAGACAGCCACAAAACGACGACCAGCTTCACTAGCAATGTTAGCAAAGTGGCCAAGCTACCAAGACACTCGAAAACTTTTCTGGGGATGGAGCTCCAAACCCAGCAGCCCAGTAGCACTGTTGCGAGTTTGAATTCTTGCAACGCATTTGTCCTACTTCCGCCGCACAGATCCAGGCGGTGGCGCCATGTTGAAAGGGAAGCTTCTGTTGACAATATTTGCTTTGTAAATTTAAGTAAGTGGTTGGTCTACTATTATAAATTACTGTTAATGGATGATTTGGGGGTACCCCTATGGCTTGAGAAACCACCAAGTGTTTGAAGCTAGCTGCTTAGTGAGGCTCTTGGCTCACAGCTATTGACCCACAACCTTTAGGAGTTCCAGTTGGTCAACTGATCAATGGCACCGGCAACGGCATCCAGTCTCGAGGGCGCGCCTCTTGCCCTGCGAAGCTCACCTACGCCAAACGCTGGGGAGCTGCAGTTGGATTTTGTGGGTTTCTGAGGGGTGCGACTTTTGTGGCTCTACAAGGTGGGCCCCCTAGTTTTAAGTTGATTAATAAGCCATTTAACTATAGTTGTCAAAGGAAGTTTAGTTACGAAGTGCGGAACTTCCGTGTTACGAAGATTTGAAAAGATCTCAAAAGAAATAGATCTCAAAAGGAATAGATCTCAAAAGAAATAGATCTCCAAAAAAATACATCTCAAAGGAAAAAGATCTCAAAAGAAATCTCAAAGGAAAAAGATCTCAAAAGAAATAGATCTCAAAAGAAATAGATCTCAAAAGGAATAGATCTCAAAAGAAATAGATCTCAAAAGAAATAGATCTCAAAAGAAATAGATCTCAAAAGAAATAGATCTCAAAGGAAAAAGATCTCAAAAGAAATAGATCTCAAAAGAAATCGATCTCAAAAGAAATAGATCTCAAAAGAAATCGATCTCAAAAGAAATAGATCTCAAAAGGAATTTCGTGTCCCTGCCACCGTGCAGGGCTCCCTCGTTGCTCAGGAAATGTACCGATGAGTCGGAGGCCGTTTGTGCTCCCTATGAGTACCTGGCGCATGGAGTGGGAAAGGCAGCGGTGGGATGGATGAGTCCATTGAGTTGGTGATGTCATTGTGGACCGATTTCCGATTTTTTTCTCTTGGAGTATGTGCAACTGCTCCCTTTGATGATAGACAATGCCTTACGATTGCTGCTGCATGGGGATGGGATGATAACGACTATTGAACGGATGATAAGGGATACTAAGCAGGTGGGTGTAACCTTGTGAAATCAACGCTGTACTAGTATCAGGTTGAATCTACTCTGCTCTACGTGGACCTACTCTGATAGGAAGACAGTGGATAGGCGGATAGGAAAGTAGCATGGCCGGCCATTTCTTGTTTTTTCAGACCCCTGCAGAGATTTAGAGCTGGTGATGATCTCTCGCACGAAAATAAGATACGCATCCATCACAAATCGTAGCGAAAGCACCGCTGACTCATTGTTGCCTTTCAGCAGCAAACAGCATCTCATTCTTTGTTCGTGGGTGGACTCCTAGTTCTGGACAGCATCCAATCCTTATTTTTTTGTATGCATATTTCAACATTTTACATGAATGAACACTCTCTTTCTGAGATGGTTCCCGACCGCCTCAAGTAAGCCTCAAGTTCCCATTGCTGCAATCCCATGCGATCCCAAAAATACCCTGTTCACTCCATGGCCCGTAGGTCTTTGCAAGTATCATGGTCGCGGGCCCTCAGTGGGGAAAGCAGTCCGCTTCAGCCCCCAGGGCTTTAGCAAGGTTCATCCTCCTCGTCATCACCATCATCAGGATAATCACTCCATTTTTTGAGGCAAAAGATAACAGATCACCAGGTTCATCACTACCGTTCTTTTCTTTGCGCACATGTTGTGTTCCTTTGATCTTTGCCAGCCTTGCATCTAGTTTTCGTTCCTTCTCCGTGGCCTCAAGATTTAGCAGCTCTTGGATCGCAGATTCCCAAGTCAGAAGGGATGTTTCCAGAAAAGGTGTGATGATAGCATCCGGTGGTCAACTAGTTTGGGTGTACAAGGCAACGGGAATCAATCCTGTGCCCAAAGTCCCGACCAAAGACTGAGCAGGTGTTTTGGGGTTTGATCCTCGCAATTCGTGGAGACAATTTTTTTCAGTGCTGGTCCATCCCTTGATGTAAATACAGGCTAGTGTTTGTTCATGGTTGTCACCCTTTGTGAAGAGTGGTTGTTCATATTGGTTTCAATGATGGTTCATCATCAATATTGTAACAATCATGACGACTTGTTCATTCCTGGGTACTGCTTTCATCTGGACCGTAGGTGACCCCCCCAGCCGGTTCAGAAATACCAGGTAACCAAGCCCACCTTGTGAGCTGGTTCATTGAGGTTATCAACTCCAGCGAATAAGCCCAATCAGTGATATGTATGGCTCATGACTGGCAGTTCTAGCAGGCACTGTTGTTTACTTGAGCTGCTTCTGGATTAGCTCACCAGTCATTTGTAACCACTGCTGTATCGTAGCCCCGCGGCCCTTATCGTTGGGAGCTAACCTGGGGGGCTCAGCAGCTACCACGTTGTCCTGAGACTGTGAGCACCACAGTGGCTGAGTGCCATGTCTGGGGTGCTCAGCCGGCGCCACCAGCTGTCAATGCTGAACGTTTAGTAAATCATCAACTAGCGATGGGTGAGTAAGTTGACTACTCATCAACTATTGAGGGTTAATCATGCTCAACTGTTGACTAAGTTGACCAATCACAACTAGTTCATTATTAACAGTTGATCATTGACAGATGATCAACTTCGTCAACTGTGAATGATCAATTGTTGGCTAAGTTGACTTTTGACAAAAAGTTCAACATGAAGAACTAGTTGTTGATCAAGTGTTGGTACAGAGTTGATCAATTACGAATGATTCCAAGCAGATAGTTGGTTCGTAGTACGTAGCAATCATTGTAGGTGCACAAATAGTTGTTGATGATGTAAGGTCGATTCTCCCATCTAGAGTTGTTTGGATGATATATCATTCTGATAAGACATCATATTGAGATTTTCTGGCAACTGCTGATCACAATGCAAGTTCCACCCCTTGTTGATTCGGAGCATGCATTGGTCGATCAGAGATGGAGTAGCAATTACAAATGGTGGTTTCTTAAAATGGGGGCACCCAAAGAATAGTTGGTTCACTACTATAAATGACAATTGTTGGATGATTCAGGGGTACCCCTCTTTTGAGAAGCACCCAATGGTGTTCGATGCATTTTCAATGATGGGTCTACTTTCAACGCCAACTGTCTGGGCAATTCAGCGAGATGGAGCAGCAGTATCAACGAGAGCCGTTGCTGACAATTGTGACTTGAAAAGAAATGGCATGGGTGAGCAACGGTTCGTGGAACAGCAAATGTTTCCAGCAGTGCAAGCGGCCAAAGCATCTTCCGAAAAAGGTGAAATCAAGTGTTGTTCGGGAGGCAAAAAACCCAGGTTCGTTTTTTTCCCAATTTTGACACACAGATAGATGTTTGGGTTCAAAACACAAAAACTCATCCAAAGGCAAAGTCTGTGACCATTCCACGCTGCATTCATGATGAACGCAGCCAGCTGTCCGGAGGGCAGTAACCAGCCGATCCTATGAAGGGCTCGTGGTGCCCAGGAACCAGAGATGCATTTCAGTGATGAAGATGTGGGTTGCTTGAAGTCGGGGTGCTAAGGGGGTCAAGGGTAAGGAAGATGATCGATCGGAGGACATGTACATGGATCAGTTGACATTGACGGTTTGCACCAAGATGGTTGATTGGTTGGGCCATCCCCTGGTGTAAACATGCTTGAATGCTTGTGGACTGAGAGAACGCGGAACCCCCCAACACAAGTGCGAAAAAGAAAAGCCTTATCTGTTGACCGATGCGGTTGCGAACTTGGTTGCCCGGATTCTCCTAACGACTCGACTCATGTGGATATGGGGGTTTCTCAAAATAGGGTACCCCCTAAATCATCCATCATTAATCACTTACAGTCAACTGATAGTAATAAACCAACCATTTTTGGGGTTTCCAATTTATAGAACCCCCCATATGAGCGCGTCTGAAGGTTGCAGCTGGAGGAAGGAAATTTTCCGAAGCCTGGAAGTAGGCACTGCTGTCAGCCGCGTGCTGCAGGCCCGCTGAAAAGGGATGCAACATGATCCGGGTGCCCTGGTGGTGGCGGGCCAGGTGGATGATGCCGTGGTTGGTATGCCATCATCATATCCACAACGGTGCTACAGTGCCCCAGCATGGTGGTTGCTTGTTGCCTCGATCGTAGAATCACGGGATAGGCGTTTGTTTTCTTAGCTGACTACCAACTGGCAACTCCAGGATACTGAACTCTTTCTTGAGGATCCTGAACTGAAGTAGTTTTGGAATCTAGTTTTCAGTGGATATTCAAATCCTCTTAGTTCTAGGTCTCAGACGGATGGGTTGTGTTTTGTCTGTGGCTGCGAAGGAACTTATGTAAAAAGATGTTGGTCAAATGGTCACAAGATAAAATGTCCAAGGTCGAGAAAATATACTAAGAAACAAGAAATCATAGACAAGAAGCATCGATGAGATAACCAATTGGTGACACAATGTGAATGTGGGAAGTCACATGACGGACGGACTTAGTAGTCTTTTTTTTTTGGGGATAGTTCATTTTCAAGACATAGCAACAGGACGCGCGTCGCTGGGGACCGTGTCCAAACAATGGCCATGTTTTGCATCGACAGCGTCGAACAATTCTCATGGTACGACGTCAGAACTGTCTTGCGTTTGTCTGCTTGTTCCACGTTCTTTCGTGCCAGAACATGCTCGACGGAGAAGTTTCGACAAATCTGCAACAGTCGTCGCAAGGGCTCGTCCTTCGCTACACTGGTTCTCGCAGAAACCATTGATAAGATTCCTGTTCCAAATGACTATGTGTTATTTCAATCTGTTGACGCATCGAAAGTGAGACATGGCTTCAAAAGGGCTTTGCGGGTCTACGAAGCGCTGCAGAAAAACTGGTGTGTTGCATGCAATAAGACTCACAATTTATGGAGAGACGAAAGAACTGCTTTGGTTTATTGTGAATTTGGTGTCTGCTACAACTGCCTCTGGCAAGTTTTGCGCTTTCTAGAGGAAGACCAAGATTTTACGCACATGGTCTTGACGTATAAAGGTTTGGATGTGATGCAAAAATTTCTCATTTATTTTCACGCGCACAGTTTAGTGACTGGACACCCTCAAGATGTGGAAATCAAAGTTCTACCTGGGAACGCGCGTCTCTTGTGGATGCTAATGTATCATCCTGATTTAGTCACGCACTTGCATGAGCTGTAGCGACATGTTCTTGAGTTGTGTCAAACACTTCAGCAATTCATTGCGCGTGTCGTTGTGGACCGTGTAATGATCGTTTCGACTGCAATTGCTCTTGTCGGAAAAAAACGGATGCGTCGCGTTGCTGTCGCAAGTTGCCCCACATTACAATGCTTGCCTTGTAAGACTGTAGACAATGCTTGCCCGTGGTCTTTAATGAAATACTTCATTGATGATTTGATGAGTGAAATACCAATTTTCGAAGGCAGTGACATGATACATTCAGTTGTGACAACCCTAGCTTACACTAAGACCTCTCCAAGATTACGAAGAATGAAAGCTTGTGATACGAAACTCATAAATTACATCCATGACATCACAAAGTCATTCTGTTTCCAGACCCAAGAAACAGTTTGATTTGTTTCGTGACCCAGGACATGCATTGCCTTGTCAAAAACCGCAACACAAGATCATTCTCCAGACAAGTTGCGCGCTCGTGATGTTTTGACCGCCATTCTATAGGCTCAAATGTTTTTTTTCTATATGCACTTATAAGTTTTGGAAACTTCCGCCTCCGCCTCGTGCGGGAACTACTTGTATCTTCCACAACTGGTAGTTACCCTAGTCATAACCCAAGTTAGCTAAGTAGGGGGCCCACCTTGTAGGGCTGTAGCTCACGTGCCGTCAGAGCTAAATCGCAAGTCACCAACTTGTTGAGCTTCGGGATTCAAACCTTGCGAGGCCTTGGCCTCTGCTTGGTTTGTTGGGTCCTTGGCCTTCGCTGCTTTGGTAAGCTGTGTGGTCGTTCCTTCTGTGGTTGGTGGGGTGGTTGTTGGTGGACGGTACAAATGGCAGAAAAGAACACACGTCATGGACTGGGGCCAGCCATCGACCGCTATTGATTAGCTGGTTGGTGGCTTCAACTCCCATGAAAAATCGGACAATGATTAGCTGGTTGGTTACTATTGATTAGCTGGTTGCTTACTATTTTCAAATCGGAACAATTGCTGTAAGTGGTGGTTTCTCAAAATCGGGGTACCCCCAATTCCTCCAGTTTTTGAGCATTTATCTTAAGAAATCAACCATTTTTGGGTTCCCTATTGCAAGAAACCATCCAAATCAACTTGCCGGCCAGGCTGGCAGCCATGAGTTCCCGCCTTACGCTCGGCGGCCACATCCTGACCGATCTGATGGATGCGCAGGGGTGGTGATTCGAATCAATGGTTGGATATAAAACATCTATCAAATGACTAGAACCAACCATTGACGACTTAATCAATTGCGAGACAATCATTGATGACTATAACCACTGTTGCTAGTAGATTCTATTGTCAGTAGTGGTTATTACCCATTGATGGCAGATTTCAGTGACCCCTCTTGAGGATTGGTATTGACTTCGCCTCCAGACGTGGCTTCTACGTGGGGGTTCCCGCTTACATTGCCACACGCCGGTCTGATGCAATGAAGCCGGCCATGTGGTTTACCTAGAAATGGGATGCACCAGCCCTCGTTTCTGCTAAAAGGGGTGGATGAACGTTCATCAGCAAAGTGGCTATTGCTCATGAATTGAATAATTTTGTGAGTACCAGTTTTTCTCAAAATCGCCGTACCCCCCAAATCACTCAATATCAATCATTTATAGTACTTCACCAACCACTTTGGAGGTCCCCTATTTTTAGAAACCACTAGATCATTAAGTCCAAGCGGATTTCATCTATAACTAAACAATTAGTGATTAAGAATTGAACATCCCTGCGGACGTGTCCATACACATTTTTCTGATGCTCACGTACAAGGTCCTACTGCTGGCAGAACACATCCTCCACAGCCTTGGATGGATAAAAACTCCAGGATAATGGGAGCTAGAAACAAATAAGGCTGATTGTTTCGGAAAAAAACATGGTAAACCTGATGCACTACGGATGTAAACCGTTCAACCAGCCACTACTCGACCGCATCCGGCGCATCAACTGCTGCCACGGTCAATGGCTCGTCAACGGCGACTGCTAGCCCGGCCTGCGAGAAACTGACCTCGCGGCCGCATTCAACCCACCATGGACCAACCATCAGTGGCAGCTACTAGCAATTAACATGGTGCTTCATTATAGCTAAGAATGGCAGCTTCTAGCTAAATTCTAAGATTAACTTCGATTGGCTACATTCATGTTAGCTTACGAACAGTCGTACCGTCTTACTCAATAGCTTCAGCTACCAGTCAGATTCAACAACCAATTGGTGTAACCAATTGGGTTTGTCCCTGACACCATGCCCCGTCTACCGAAACGGCCACGGCTGGATAGTGCTTGTAGGTACCATTGGTTTCAACCACTGGGGTGACTTACCATCAACCAAGGGGGCCTGGTTGGCCATGGATGGAGATGATTCAATGGCTTAGAAGTGGCAATATTAGTAGCGCCTATTGGTGCTGAATAGTGGCTACTGATGCTCAAGAACCAAACTCCACAACCATGCTTGGCAATCATTCTGGTTGGGAGTTTATTGCTACTCAAACAAGGTGAGAATGCTATTTGACCATCGATCATTCAGCTCAACCTCTGCTACCATGCTGCCAGGAATTTCACTGCTACCCCAGGGATGCGAGTTGTGGATCCCCAGAAGAACCAGCTGAATGATTTCCATATCATCACCCAGATGGTGTATCTAGGTCAATTATATATGTTCAAGATGGCAGTTGTCCACTTCCATTTTGGTGCTGGGTGGGACAACCACAATTGACCTATGATTTGTTTATGGCCCTGAAAGAAGGAAACTTTACATTGGTTTTCGGAAGATGAATTGCCTTCACTGCAATTATACAGTGCCTCTCCAGAGACCAGTTATGATGAACAATGAAATACCATCATTGCTGCATAGATTGCTATCAACATCCGGAATCGGTGGTAAAGTATAATTGGTTCCCCTCAACCAGTCACTCATTACTAACCATGAATAAACCACAATTGATTCTCTTCATACAGCCATCAAATGCTTCTTAACCATTATGAACCACTACAATGAGGATTCACAATCTCATCATGCTGATGATCGTTCAGTGGATGTGATTGGTTTACCCTCCCTAGCTAACGGCGCATCTTGAGATATCAAAGCTGTCCTATTCTATGGATGTTTATGCGCAAATAGCTTTACTCTCCTGAGCTACTTCTTGTGTCTTGTTGCCATATACCCTAGTTGTTTGTTGGAAACTATCATCATCATCATCATCATCATCATCATCATCCATATCATGAACCATATCACTAACCATCATTTCCCAAATCATTTCCCATATCATCAAGCATATCATTACCCAAATCACTACCCATCACCCACCCATTTCAACTTCGCCAGCAATATAGCTTCGCCTTGGAAGCCTTGGAAGAGGGATTTCGGTCAAGGTCGTCCTGAGCACAGGGACGTTTATGATGTTTATGATGCTGTTGAATGGTTCGTTGTGGTGATAACTCATGGATACTGATGATAAATGCGTGTAATAATTAAGGGTGCAATGATGGTTATATGATTGTTGTATGATGGTTAGTTGTAGATAGTTGTGGTTAGATATGGTTAGTTCAATGGTGGTTGTTATGGTTAAATGGTTCAATTTTTCTTTTACGCTTGCCATGCGCACTGCTCGGCTCTTTCTGGGTCCGGCCACTTTGGCGCGCGCGTTGGCGCGGTCTGGAGTTGCCCAAGGAGAGAGGGGTGTCGGTGTAAGAATCTTTTGAGTGTGGGGAGGTCTTGCGTGGCTTGGGGGTGGAAATGAGAAAATGCCTGCATGATGTTGGATTCCGTTTCTTTGAGCCAATATTTGGTGGGTCGTCCCTGTTTTGCCCCCGTAACTTTGATCCGGTCCCGAAGTGCTGGGGAGAACACCACGTGGTGGAGGGGGTCAGAGTTCGATGCTGTCAACACTGTGAGCAAATGTTTAAATTGTTGAGATAGCAATCGCCGTGATGGAAAAATTGGTTTGTTGGCCCTTGCCCAAACCCGTTCATTGGACACACGGGAAAAAAAGGAAGCTTTGATATGGGTCACCCGGCGGAGTAGTCGGAAATAAATCCCATCAATACGTTGGAAATGTCTAGTGTCCAGCGTCAAAGTTTCCAGCCCGTACAACAAGGTTGGTACCACCACAGTATGGAACATGTTCAATTTTACATGTATTGGCAAAGGGCTCTTCCACACTGGTTGAAAGCTTTTATACGCTTGTTCTGCCGCGATTGCCCGCCCCGTGATAGCCGCATTGGATGAATCCCCCCAGGCAATGATGGAACCTAAATATTTAACGCAATCTGTGACAGGAATGGGAATGTTGTCTTCAAAGAAAATCGTTGTTGGCGGTGTGGTCGAAGGGGGCAAATACACTGTTTTAAGCTTATTGAGTTTGAGCCCGTACTTGGAAACTTTAATTTCCAAAGTTTGCACCATAGATTGGAGCTGCTTGGCACTTTGAGCCATGAGCAAAGTGTCATCAGCGTATTCCAAGTCATAAACAGGCCTACCTACTGACCAAATATTTGTAGGTACCCCTTCCTTAAGCAATTGGTCGTCCACTTCTGAAAAAATTACGCTAAGTGCAATGAGAAATAAATACGGACTTAAAGGACATCCTTGCCGTATCCCCCGATGCACTGTGCCCCGAGATTCGGCTCCATTCGTTCCCTTGACTAAGAAATCTCGTGAAGAATATATAGATCGAATGATTTCCAAATAGTCAGGGTGGATGCCAATTTTTTCTAAGGATAGCAGTAAGGCGGTGTGGTCAATGGTGTCAAAAGCGGTTTGCCAATCTAGAAAAATCATGTGCGCAGGGTGTCCCGTGTGGCGCGCCCAGTCCATATAGCGGCGTAAAATAAACAATGGTTGCCAAGTACCTCTCCCTGACCTGAAACCGTACTGGGTTTGGCGGAGCCGGGCTTCTACCTGTTGGGTAATCCTGGCGTGCAACATAGCTGCGAACAGTTTATAGGGGACATTGAGTAAAGATAAAGGGCGATAGTTACACGGATTGCTTTCATCCCCTTTACCTTTGTAGATCGGGACAACAATCCCCAACTTCCATTGAACAGGGACCTTTTGCTCTTTCCAAACAGAGTTAACTAAGTCTAGCAGCAATTGGGGATTGACTGAAGAAATAAGGGCGACCTCCTCATTGCTGATGGTGTCGGGGCCAGGAGCCTTTCCTTTTTGTAGGCGTTGGACTACTTCTTGTAATTCGCTTAATGTAAAAGGGGGCGGGGCTTCGTTCTGCGGCAGGTGTCCTACTAGGGCACTGATTTCATGGAGTTGGCGGGGGGAGACGGTGGACGGCCCCCATTGTTGTGTGCGCAAATGATTGCGCATGGCCTTGTGTGTTTGGGACCAGGGCACCGCTTTACCAGCTAAAACCAATCGTGTATTTGCGCGCTGCAAAACCTTTACGGATCCTTTTGGCAACTTTCCAGGGCGCAGTGTGGCCGGGGTGGTGCAATAACTGTTGCTGGAGCCATTTGATTTTGTCCTTGCGGGCAGCCCTTTTAGCTTGGGTGTAGGCGTTTGTGTGGTCGGGAGAATCAAGAAATTTGAAATGCTTTGCACGCACGGTCAAGGCCATGGTGTCCGGCGTGATCCAAGGTTTTTGGGGTGCGTGAATAGATTTGGGCAAATGGGCCCGGGCGCAGGAAACTTTGTTTTGGAGATCCAAATATAAATTTTCAGCGGTGAGCTCGGCGCTGGGGGGAGGGGATGCGTGGCCGTTTGAAGAGAAAAGGTCGAGAGAAATGTGTTTGTAATCATGATCGCGCCGGCCGCCGTCTGGGGAAACGGTTGTTTTGCCACTTGCTGCTAACGTGTCCGCGAGTCGAGCGAAATGTGTCCTAGGATGTTTTTCGGCCTGCATCCAATGTACCGCTGTACGCGCGCACAAAACAGCCAGCAACTCTTTGGCTCTGGCGACCATGGCTTTGTGCTTTTTGGGTCTCCACTTTCCCCGCACTGTTTGGGCCATCCACTCACTAGTGTACACAAACGTAACTTTGGCTGGTATGTGTTTGTCCACCTCCGCGACCGCAAGAACCCAGAGCGCTGCTTCAATCCAGGACGTAAGTTCCCCTGTGTTGGTACTTCGTACTCCTGCGCCAACAAAACCGGAATGACCTACATCGGTTACAACAGGTCCCTTGGCTTCTATGACTAAATCCCCATCGACTTCGGCTACAAACCCCCAGCCTGCTTGGGTGGGACCAGTGCAATTCCCCTGCCCGCCCACA
>VSDK01025805.1:6734-31645 GCA_009767595.1 Symbiodinium kawagutii | reverse complement strand
AGAGGATGTGATGAGAAAATGGCCACTTGGGAAGCCTAAATGTAGTTTGGACTTGAAGGAATGCACCGTGTTTAACCATTGCCGCCTAGTGACTAATCTGTCCAAGCATTGGAATCGCCAAAAATCTGGTATAATATCTTGCTGTTGTGTAGGAGGCGGGAGCTTTTCCAGGGGTAAGTAGGAACGGATGGTATGAGCGATTTCGAGGGCATCATCTCCGAAGTTAGTTTGTAGTTTTGCATAAACTTGTTGCATGACCAGGGGGTCGAAAATAAACTGGGACCATTCTGTTGGAGGCGGAGCCTTGTCCTTGAAGGAAATTTGGTGGAGAGGGTTGTTTGTTTTGTGCGTCATGACATCGCACATATCATTTTGTTGGAGAAAATTGAGATACAACGTCCTATTTGAAGATGCTTCGGTGTTAGCGAACCTCTTGCCTTTTCCAAACACAAAAGGACCCAGGATTCCTTGTTCCGTATGCCGTCTTCCCTGCAATCTTACATTGAAGACCCAGACTGGTTCCCGAACCCGTTGGAAATCCAAGCCGGCATGCGGCGCATAAGCTCCGACTAAATGGTGGTCCCCTGCTTGAGCCCTTAGAACAAGACGCAACAATCGGGGGGAGATTTGCCGGACACATTTGAGGTGGGACCTGGTTTGCGGGGAGAGTACAGCGGTGACCCCAGCAAATTTGTCTTGGCGGGACCCACTGAACAAGAACCCCTCAGATTGAAAACTATGGTAGGACGTAGATCTGGTTTCAGTTAAGAACAAAATGTCGAATTTTTGATCCACCATGATGTCTTTAATAAGGGTGTGTCTGAGAGGGTCTGCCATACCCTGGACATTGAGCTCACCTATGTTCAGACCCGAGCCATATTTGAGAGGCGGTGTGGGGCTTGGCTGCGCTATTGGAGCCCCTTGTTGTTGGAAGTGTTGTGGTTGGTGTAAGATACGGCGTCTAAATTGCGAAGCATTACTCTCCTTGGGCCGTTTCCTAACCGCTTTCATGGGTTGCCCCTTGCTCTTGGCACCGGAACCCACCCGGCACCAAGGTATGGACCCTTGAACCCGCTTTCTCCAATTGCGATATAGTTGACGCCTAATTCTTCGGGCGGGGGACCCCCGTTCCACAAGGGTATCTGCAAGGGGTGTGGGGGAGCACTCTTCGTTCGCCACCTGGGTGGCACCCGGGCGGTGCAAGCTTTCTAGCTGCCAAATTATAATGACTTGAATTCCTGGGAAATGAATTTGATGAATTCTGAGGCGGTGTGGTTGAGAACTTGCCTTTGGACTTATGGTAACAGCGTCTAAAGTATATCTTACCATCAAAAGTCCATCGTGACCTCCTCCGTCCAGCGCGCTTCCGGAACACCGGGGGAAAATGGATGGCCTCAGGGAGAACCAAATCCGGTGAACTATTGATTTGAGAGGTTCGATGATGTAACAAATCCGTAATACTATATTGTAATTGATTTGGTTGAGAAATGCCGGTGTCAGTAGAGTCATTAGGTTGCGGAAAAAGAAGCCCTTCCAAAAGTATCACTTGAGGGTTACCATTTATACTATGCATCCGATGGTTGCGTGCCCTTTGCAATATTAAAGCCCATCCTCCGATACTAAGCCCCAACAGCCAATGATGGTTCCCCATTGTAAAAGGAAGTGGGCCGGGTATGTCCAAAATTATACTTAAAGCCAATCCTGCTAAACACGACATCAATACACAGCTATTCTCCTTGCGGTGTGGCCAACTGCGGTGTACTCTGTAGCTGCCCGCGTCTCTCTTCCTTTTCCGTCGCAAATCTTTGCGTGACAAGTGGCCCCAGAGCCATTGCTCGGGGTCAGCAAACAGCAGGGACCGAGGGGGGGTAGGCCGGGCAGGCCAAAACAACCGTGGGTTGGTCGGGGCCGATAAGGAGTGAGCGTACATAAAGTTCTGTCGCCAAACAAATAATCCCCTCCTGTCCGGGTGCAACTCCAAAGCCGTACGAGCTAATGACCCGGCGACCTGCTTTGCAGGCCCCCAGGCATCTGCTAATCCTTCCGAAGCTATGCAATCCCATCAAGACCTGGCCGCACTTTTGGCCATGGCAGCCATCAAAGATGGCGGCGGAGTCTTTGGCGCTGCGGCCACCACCGGGCGGCCCTTTATCGTGGCCTGCTGGTAAGTGCCGATCTTTTGATCAGTGGCAGAAACTTTGTCACAATACTCGTCCCAAACAAAAGCAATCTGCTCCACTGGGTTGACAGCAAGCTCCAACGGATAAGGCGAATTATGAAGAATAGATCAAGGGCCGAGCCCAATGCTTCCCTTTTCCCACGCCTTTCTTGTCTGCAGCCAGTTTGTCGGCCTGGTCCAGCTCATACTGCGTGCCCCGAACCACTTTGTTCTAGGAGGTGTGCCATCGGTTCTCGGTCTCATTGAGCGGTGTGGTGTTCATTGCATCCATCAACTCCGGCGTGACTTCTAAAACGCCTTTGAGAGTCCCCTCCTGTTCTGAGTAGTGCAGACGGCAAAGTGCCTCTGCTTGGTCATCGAAACTGCTGCGGACTTGAGGTTGCATAATGGTGAGGGTTTTCCAGGGGATCACTACTTGCTCGCCCTTGAACTCCGGCGACGTGTTCAAGACATCCAAAACCACCCGCAAAGGAAGTTCCAGTTTGCGCTGGTACTGAGGGCTTGCCGGGGCAACTCGGAGGTGCTTGCCTGTCACCGGGGTGCCCGCATCTCGTCAAAGCGGTGTGCCTGCTTGACCTCCGAAATGCGACATGAAAGCCTGCCTGGTGTCCCAGGATTTGAAGCTCAAAGTGGTCAGGGTTGAATGACCTTGGGGATTTGGAACCGTGGTCGGCTCTTGCACAAGCACGTTCAAAAAGGCGTAGTCACCATCAAGACCATGCCCACGTGTCTGCAGGAAGTGGCGGATGACATCAACCTGTGACAACATCCAGTTCACCATGTAGAGACGTTCCTCAGGCGGCATGGTGGGGTCCCACCCTGTAGTGAGGACCATGAGGGCACATGCTGCTTTCTGTTGCTGACGGTTTTCAGACGCCATCCAGTAGAGCTCCTTATGCTGCTGAAGGAGGCGGTCATCGAGCACCTGGATCACTGCCTCCACCTGCGAGATCATGTTGAACAACTCTGGCCGGATGACTGCTTTGTGGTAGGAGCGAACTGTGTCAAGGACATCCTTTCTGGTGGACATAGGCTGTGCCATCGGTTCTCGGTCTCATTGAGCGGTGTGGTGTTCATTGCATCCATCAACTCCGGCGTGACTTCTAAAACGCCTTTGAGAGTCCCCTCCTGTTCTGAGTAGTGCAGACGGCAAAGTGCCTCTGCTTGGTCATCGAAACTGCTGCGGACTTGAGGTTGCATAATGGTGAGGGTTTTCCAGAGGATCACTACTTGCTGGCCCTTGAACTCCGGCGACGTGTTCAAGACATCCAAAACCACCCGCAAAGGAAGTTCCAGTTTGCGCTGGTACTGAGGGCTTGCCGGGGCAACTCGGAGGTGCTTGCCTGTCACCGGGGTGCCCGCATCTCGCCAAAGCGGTGTGCCTGCTTGACCTCCAAAATGCGACATGAAAGCCTGCCTGGTGTCCCAGGATTTGAAGCTCAAAGTGGTCAGGGTTGAATGACCTTGGGGATTTGGAACCGTGGTCGGCTCTTGCACAAGCACGTTCAAAAAGGCGTAGTCACCATCAAGACCATGCCCACGTGTCTGCAGGAAGTGGCGGATGACATCAACCTGTGACAGCATCCAGTTCACCATGTAGAGGCGTTCCTCAGGCGGCATGGTGGGGTCCCACCCTGTAGTGAGGACCATGAGGGCACATGCTGCTTTCTGTTGCTGACGGTTTTCAGACGCCATCCAGTAGAGCTCTTTATGCTGCTGAAGGAGGCGGTCATCGAGCACCTGGATCACTGCCTCCACCTGCGAGATCATGTTGAACAACTCTGGCCGGATGACTGCTTTGTGGTAGGAGCGAACTGTGTCAAGGACATCCTTTCTGGTGGACATAGGCTGTGACAACCAAGCCTGGAGGGCGTGAGGATTATTGATATCCACCCCTTGATCTGCAGCAGTCAGCTGCGTGCTGGCGTCCTCATCCATGGCCACCGGTTGAAAAAGCTGGGAGCCATCCCCAATGCCATCTACAGTCATTTCAGTTGATCCCAGTGGAGTTGCTCTGCCGGAAGCGGCTGGTGTCGAAGGGGGCCCTCTCTTTAGGGCTCTTCGAGCTGCAAACCACGGTGCATGCATGCCTCCGTGCAGCTGTGCCTGCAACTGCATCTGCTGCCTTGACTGCTGAAATTCCTGGAGTGCCTCACCTTGGGCACTGTTCGGAGGATTCATTGCCAAAATGGCCGGCTGTGAGTGAAACTGTGTGTCTCCCAAAAAGTTGTGTGGGCATCCCTGTATGATAGCGATGAGGGTTGTCCAGACTCTTGCAAAAAACATGCACGTCATGCTGGGCGGCAGCTGAAGCCAAACGCCTTAAATGGTTCAATGGTTGGTGAAAAATGTTGTTGACAATGGTTCTGATAATGGTGGATAATGGTTGATAGTTGTTGTTGATAAGGGCTGAAAATGGTTGTTGATAATGGTTGTTCTGGTTAATGATGGTTGAATAGTGGTTACTGGTTTTCTATGAATAGATATATCTTTCAATGGTCAATGATGGTTCAGAATGTCTTGTGACTGGTTAGCATTGCTAATGATGGTTCAGAATGCTTGTAATGGTTTGTTGTGGTCAGTAATGCGTCATGATGGTTCATGATGATTAGCAACGCTTAGTTTATGATTTATGATTAGTAATGATTAGCTAGTTTAATGATGAAATAAGCATCACTTGACCTTCATGAACCATCACATGCGGTTAATACGGGCTAGTTTAGTCATTGTGGTTCACTGATGGTCGTTGTCTGGTTAAGCGATGGTCACGGTGGCTAGCAGCACTGATTGTTGGTTAGGTTGATGATGGTTAGTAGTGGTTTATGATGATTGGGTATAGTTTGTAATGGCTAGTAACGGTGCATGATTGTCCATGATGGTTAGTACTAGTCAATGATGGATGATGGGTTCATGCAGTTTGTAATGGCTGATATGGTAAGTGATGAGGAGTACTGGTGCATGATGATTGGTAATGGTTCATTATGGTCAGCCGTGATGGTTAGCAATGGTTGGTTCAGGCTGGTAATGGTTTATGATGGTTAGTAGTTGTTAATGAAAAATCAAAATGGTTCGTAATGTTCAATTATGGTTAGTAATGGCGAATCATAGTTGATAATGGTTAATAATGTTTGGTATGGGAAGTAGTGGTTTATACTGGCTATGCATGGTTAGGAATTAATTAATGGTTCATGATGGTTGGTCATTGCAAATGATGATCAACGATGATTTCAGGAGTTTCAGTAGTTCGCAATGGTTGATGATGGTTCGTTCTGTCTACTAGCGACTAGAAAATAATCAATCACTGTGAATAGTCGTGAATCCTTCGTACTTGTTGATCATAATGGTTTCAGACTGGTTAGTCATGCTTAAGAACGCTGCTTATTTGACAATGATTACTCATGCTTAGTGGGCCTCACTATTGGTGAGTACAGGGGAAGAATGGTTGGTAGGGAATAAGTGTGACAAACAATGAGCGCATAGTCACCTGGTGATGCTGGGACACTCCATGTCGATTCGACAGATGGTTAACAGATCGCTCCATCTACCTGGACCCCACGGAAAAATGAGCTGTGAATAAATTCCTGTTATCCGATCTTTGTGGGGGGATTCTGAAAACTGGCAACCACAAAAATGGATGGTTTCTTGCTACATGTGATGAATAAATTGGATGATTTGGAGTCTAAACCAGGAAATAGCCATTGTGCATCCATAATAAAACAAACCACCAACGTGAAGTTGATGCGATTGATCATCTCCATCGTAACAGCCCTTCGACGTCATTCAGCATTGTGTTCCCTGCTGTGGTTGTTCCCTGAGTATAGGAAAGGATCCATTAAAAGACCACTTAAACCCAATTCTCAACCTGATGCCGTTGAGTGCAATTCGCTGCTGAAGAGACTTCGCTTTGGTTGCTAAGAGCTCTCCAGCACCGAACGTTTGGGCTAAAAACATCATGTCCATCGAAGTTTTGTCCACACGCAAGTGTAACCCCATGATGTATGCCTTAATGGTGATTTTTTTTCAATCATGGTTGATACCGGTTGATGCTCGTTAATAATGGTGAAAAACCATTATTGACAATTATGATGAACCAGTACTAGCCACCGTGAATTACATTACTGTTTGGTGGTTTCAATCCATATGAAAAATATTAGTCAACCAACCTTGTATCAATAACTACTAGGGAAAATACAAATGTTTGAAACCACCAGCCAGATTCTAATACTAGTTTGTGACCATGGTTATGGCTGCATTTCTGCCACCCAGCTTGGACATCTGCCCCTCGTCAGCACCAGTCGAGCCACGATATCTCTTCCATGGTCCCCATGGTCCTCAATCCAGCAGGGTGTCATGGAACAAAGGCGCGGGGTCATTCACGTATGTTCTCTATACCAACTACATAGTTTGAAGGGCAATACATAGAGGTTTGCATTCAATTTTGATTGCTTATAGTAAAATCGACCATTTATACCAATACTAACCAGTATTACCCATCAACATTCATCATTTATAGCAGTAAACCATCCATTTTGAGGCTGCCCAATTCAAGAAACCACCACAAAATGGTACATGGAACCATGACTTGGTTGCAACGTGTTGGTGCGTTGACGATGATCACCACCGCTCCGGATCGACCTGTACAAATGCATTTAATGAGGGTTCTTAACAGTTTTATAAGGGATTGCAGCGGTTAATAATAGGGAATAATCACCAACTATAATGGCTAATATGGTTAATAATAGGGTTGTAAGTCCAATAATGGTTAATAAGAGGGGATAATAAGTATCAATCATAGGGAGTATACACACTATATGGCTGTTTCAAATTGCAGAGCTCAAAAAATGGATGGTTTACTGCTAGAAATGATGAATCAATTGGATGATTTGAGGAGAATCTATTTTGAGAAACACCCAAATATGTATATAGCCATTTGTCTGTGACATCTGTATGTATGTGCCCATGTATGTATATAGACATATTCTATATATCTATGGATATGGACCAGAACCACCCATCCAAAAAATAGGTCAGAGTGAACCCATCCGAACAGTTTCTTGGATGAGCACCCCTACTGGTTCTATACCAAGTATTGATGCCTGAACTAACCATGGTTTCCAAGTAATGTTCACTCCGGACTAGAAAACCATAGGTTTATTGCTTGGGGGGGTACCATTTTAACGGGAAGCCAGTTGGCTTAACCTGGGGATCCCGCCCCCAATCAATCAACATTTAGGGTTTATCCAGGCTTGGCACTTCCTAACTGGTCACGGCTTTGGGATTGGTTGTGAACCACTAATTACAGTAGTCGTTAGGTCATAATCCATGGTTGTAAGCATGGATCAATGAACCAAAGCCACTCACTGGCGATGGTTTGCTGATAAACTCACTACTTGGTGTATTTACTAATCCACTTAGGTGATAAATCCAAGCAGTGGCATTAATTGCTAAGTAGTTTACTTTAGCATCCACTTAGTTTGATTACCTTATTTATGGATTGGCATTACTAACTGGGATGATCCTCCAAGTACTGGCTATGGGTCAAAACCCTGTACCCTCCGTTCCCCTATCATTAGCCATTGTTTTCCCTATGAAAGTGTTGGGGATTATCCTCCACTGGCTGGTTGATCAATATTGACCCATAGCCTACTGACTGGTGTTTACAGGCATCCCAACAAGCGCTCACGGCACGTTTCAACGGCCGCCGTTTTCACCCGGGCTCCTCCATGCTCTGCACGGCCAAATCTGTGCAGCCGGGCCTAAAGGATGCGGCGACAACAAGGCACCCTGCCGAACAGCCAGAAGTTGACCATGGTGGTTTCATAGGGGATTACAGTGGTCAATAACCATTGATAGTAGGCTTAATAGTGGTTTCGTAGTGGTTTTCGTTGTGGATTATAGTGGGTAACTAGGAGTTACAGCTAGTTCCAACCATTGATAGTATGCTTAATACTAAGGAATAATCACCAACAATAATGCTAACAACTACTATGTGGTGGTTCCTCTAACTGGGGAACTCCCAAAGTTCCCCTTGGCTTAAGTACTACAATGAATCAATGAATGATTAACATTCGATGATTTGGGGGTAACACTATTTTCAGACCCATATCTTGGGATCACCTGCAAAAAGACCATCTGAGGTGAATGATTTGTTGCCTGACCATCAGCAACAACCTCTGCTAAGCAACAACCACCAAACGATATGCTTTATAATCATCGATGATGGTGCTAAGGGATTGGTTGTCGCTTATCGATTATATGGTGGCTTCTCAAAATAGGGGTTCCTCCAAATCATCCTTGTACTAAGCATTTGAAATATATAAAACCATCCATTTTGGGGGTTCCCTATTTTAAGAAACCACCACATCGATCAGTGACGTTTTTACGATGTTTGATCATGGCAAAAGCTTGAACACTTCATCGTGATTGGCAACCACCCTTGATGGCCAATGTGCAGTGCCCCATGGCCCAGGGTCAGCTTCCCCGAAAGCCGCCCCAGTTGCGCGACGGGTGAACCAAGCGGTTGGCAAAGCCAGGGCAACTGACTGGGGATGCACATCCAAGTGGTTGGAGAGATCAATTTATTACCATCAAAACAGTAGTGATATTGGATTCTTACTTCGGCGAGATCAACTGCAGCTGTCCTAGTTACAATGTCTCTACCTAGTGAATCATCAGTGGAAACACCTCCCAGCAGATCCTACAAAGTGGGCCCCTGGCAGTTGTAAGTTGGGCTATAACCCCCATAACTGGTAGTTAACCCCGGCTAAATTACTTATGAACCAAGTTATAAGTGGTTGGGGGCCCACCTTGTACCCCTTGAAAATCCGGAACCCTGAGCTGCGACATGAACTACCACCCATGAGTTACCGGCTAGGCTTGAGATCCTCATCTGGGGATCGGCCACCCATGCACAAGCCAACCAACCATCCCAAATGGCGAGTTGGGTCAAGCAGTTCACCAACCAATTTCATGGTGGATAAGAACCAACCAACTATAGGGAAAACAATAGTTAATGCCAAATCAACTTTGGAAAATCAAAATGGTGAAACGCCACCAACCAGCGAAACCCATCGAAACCCTGGGTTTTCGCATCGCTTCGGAGCCAGCTATGTTCGATCACCAGAGGCCCCGCAGACTCACCACCTAACCCGCCACCTCCCAACCGCTCCAAGAAACAGCTGTTGTTCTAGCTCAGCAGCCTGACTCCACGCCGCAACTCAAGAAACTTCGCAAAAGCTTGGAGGTTACACCGATGGATATCCAGAGGAATAGTCGGCAGAATCCACGTGGGATCTGAACTGCCGATTGTTTGGTGATCAAATTGGTGACAGGATCAAGCTTGGAGTGAAACGAATCGTTTCCACGTCAAACACATGTTTTTTACCAAGGAGGTGGCCTCCAGTTACACGGTGTCGGGATCGGTGTCTATGACCCCCACCAGTGTGCTACTCGGCGGCATACTGCTCGAACACTCGCAATGAAGTGAGCGGCCAGCTTGCGATGTCAATGGTTGCTGGCCATGAAGTTGTTAGATTAGTTGGTTGGTCAAACAATGACCAAGCTCACCATGTAGTTGGTCCCCTATTCTTTGGGTTATTGTCACCTAATATCATGTATCAACCAGCTAGTTAACCACTACAAGTAACAAGAATGTTCCCAATCAGAGATGGAAGAATAATATACCCTAATTACCCTTGTTACTGTTATGGTTCCAATATTGGTGTATTTTTATATCGGCCATGGTTATAGTAGCCCTTTGTTGCAGGCTTGGTCAATGCTCAGCTCACCACATCATTGTTCATCCTTAAGCTTATGGATTATATGTACCTACTAATAACTATCGTTTATCCCTATATTATTGTTCTATGCTAACTTGCGTTTCCATTGTAACCTTATCGTTCATCTTTAGCTAGTTCACCATGCTACTGTACAGATTTTGATTGACCCATCCCCAAATAACCATCACATACCATCACCATCATTTATCCATCACCCTATCACCAATCTCCCATTCGGGACTCTTATTGTTGTCATATATCCATTAATCATTTATCCATCACCAAGGCTCATGACTACTCATTCTCTACCCGTCATGACTAATCCTGATTCGTTCTCTCCCAAGGATTCATCCGATGCCTTGGCTTGACAGGTGATAAGGATGAATGTCTACCCAGGATGAAGCTAAACCCCTGGTTGATGAGGGGTATCCCCCAGTTCAGCCAACTGGTCGTCCATTCAAATTGTGGTTTCTCAAAATAGGGGGCCCCCAAGTCATCCAATATTGATCATTTAGAATAATAAACCAACCATTTTTAGGGTCCTCTATTTTGAGAAACCACCAAACGGCAACTCCCCCAATGAATCAACCTGGGATTTCTTAACCACAACTGGTAGTTACCCAAACGTGAACTAACCCAAGAAATCGCTCACGCTTCGGGGGCCCGGTCCCTTGTTAGTCCTCATCATGGCACCCAACCGGCCGCACGCCTCCGAGACGATCTCAGATGCGCTGCGCGCCAGCGTGCTGGGCTGATTGGGTTGCACCTGCGCAGCTCACCGGCTGAAGCCCACAGGGGCGGCTGCTGGGAGTCGGTCAACAGCTGCTGGGTGCCCCAAAATTATGGTGGGTTTATAGTGGTTTATAGTGGTAAACTGTGGGTTTATAGTGGTTGATGAGGCTTCGTAATAGGGGATGATAGCCAACAATGATGGTTAAACAACTGCAGTTGTTGGTTTGTTACGATAAATGTTTTCAGTAATAAACTGGATGATTTAGGGGTACTCCTATTTTGAGAAAAACCCAAATCAGCTCAAGCAAGCCATGTTGGCCAACTGATGATATGGGTAGCCATGGTGGTACCTACCTTCGCACCATCCAGCTCTTCAACGGAAGACACAACAGTGACAACTGGGGGCACATCATTTTTGGACAAACCCATATGGGAGTTTCTCAAAATGGGGGAACCCAAAATGGATGGTTTATTACTATAAATAATCAATATCAAGGATGCTTTGGGAGGTAGTCCTATTTTGAAAAACCACCATGTGGATGATGATCGGTGAAGAAAGATGATTGGTTAACATTGATTCATCTAGATGAACAGATCTGCCCCGCAAAATGATGATGTGGCTGATAGTGCTGGCCCTTGCTGGTTGGTGATTGCTGAGCAAATAATCCAAAAAATCTGCAACTGTTTATCTTTATTGCATTTCATTGCTTGATCGTGGCTGCTGTTGATGGTTGTCCTGCCAGTTGCTGGTTTATTGATCACGGAACAAGTAAAAAGTACGTGGGTGCTCATCATTCAATACGCCGTATGCCTCTCTAGCGATCTGTAGCCAGTGATATCGTAGATGGTGGCTGATAGTCATCCTTTCGGCCAGGGGAAGCTCGTTCTGTGGCTCAGCATGGCTCGTTTCTGGCATGCTTGCAGAAATACATGGCTACATTTACACTCAATTTTACACGCACACATGCACATTTACATGCGCATTTACTACTGTATCTACACATAGTGGTTTCTCAAAATAGGGGTCCCCAAATCAGCCAATATTGAAACCTTATACATCTTCACACGAATACTTGCAGCTTGGCGGATTCGAATCACAGCCTGCCTGAAGGTCTGTCATTTTGATGTCATCATCATCGTCCTCGTACTCGTAGTCTTCGCCTTGCTGGCTGCTCATCTCATGGCTTTTCAAACAGTAAACCCATCAAATCCCAAAAAATATGGCTATGGGATGCTATGGGTCAGTATTAACCAACCAATACTGGTGGATATCAACCAACAATAAGAAGGAAAACAATGGTTAATGATGGTTAGCGAATATCTAGAGAAAAAAACATCTAATCCAATGCCGAATCCCAAAAAATCTCATCGCTTCGGTGCTATCCCCGACGGCGAGCGATCTACAGAGCTCTGTGGCTGATCCCATCAGCTTCCCCTTGTTGGGGATGTAGCACCCAGTCACTGTATCCAAGGAAGTAGACTTTGAAGGACCACCGGCACGAAGGCGAAACCAGGAGCAACAGGAGCAGCGTCCTGCGGCAGGTTCTGTGGCCTTGAAGGGGTAGAACTTGAAAGAGCTAAGATATGCGAAGATCATGTACAGATTCTGAATAGTTGAATAACTGCTGTTTTGATGGATCATGTAGTTGCAGATTCTGAATAGTTGAGTGACTGCTGGTTTGATGGATCATGTAGTTGCAGATTCTCAATAGTTGAACGACTGCTGGTTTGATGGTATGTAGTTGCAGATTCTCAATAGTTGAACGACTGCTGGTTTTTCATGATGATATGATTCTGGATGACCGGCGTAGTGATATTTGCAACTCGGGAAGTAACGACTTCGCTGAATTCTCGACTGCTAAAATTTCAACTGCTACTTGGATGTGCACCTCCACTTAGTGAGTGGTGACAATTCCCATGGTTTCGTAACGGGGTTAGTTCGGCCACCTTAGTTCGGGCGTAACTAACCACGGCTCTGGGGTTAGAACCCCAACATAACAAACCAGGCACTTCCTCTTTGATGTTACTTCCTACATCTTCGATCTCCGCCGCGTAGTTGTACAACAACTTTGCCAAGGTCGTCTCCACTAAACAGCTCCAAACCGACAACAGCAGCTCAGATTTCTCCACAGCTGGAAGTCAACAGCTGCACAAGTAGCCTACACCCTTGATGATTTGGGGATGGAGGAAACCATCATTCATGGCAGCCCATGTCTCAACCAAGGCTTCCTGGGGCGATGATCAACGGCAGCATCGGATTTGGCCAATGAGAGCAGCAAGAAAAGCAAGAAAGACAATGAACTCAGGTGCTATCTCCACGGTAAACCAGGCTTTGCTCTGAAGGAAAAAGACACAAAAACAACAAGAGTAGAAAAACAAAGACCAAAACTACAACAAGCAAGAAGAACAAGAAAACAAGCAACAAACAACAGCAAGAAGAAGAATATTTGTAAACTCATGCAAAAACGAAAGGAAGAACAAAAACATATTTATTAAAACAATACATAACAAGAAGAAATGTTGAAAGCACACAAGAACAACAAGAAGGTTAAAAGCATACAAAGAAAAATAAGCAAATCAGAAAGAATAAAAACAAAAATAACAACAATAACAACAACGACAATCCCATTTGGGATTCCAGAAATTTGATTGCACCCTCAAATTATAGGTAGTCTCTGAACGCGGAAATACGATGCTTTCTGGTTTGGCCACTATTGAATCACCATCAACAGGCCATCATTTCTGGCTTGGCTAAATTCTGTTAGACAGCATCAATCTTCATAGTGATTCCCACCGCTTCACAGTTCACGCCCACTTGTAGCATTACCTGGCTGGTTGCCTGATGTTCCCACAGAAACGGATCTGCATTGCCTACAACCCTTGAGAATACTTAAGAACCAGCCAATAACGGTCAATAATCATGGCTAAAAATCAGGGAATATGATGCTTCATGGGCTAATGACGGTTGATGCACAAACTCAGATTATGATTATCTGCCGCCATTGACTTTGACAACGTGTGCCAATGGGAGGGACTGTACAGCATGGCAAGAAGGAAGAAATGAGAGAAACTCCGAACCGGCGGCAGGAAGAATGGCCGAATTGGCCAGGAAAAAAAGACCGAATGCATGATGCATTATGATACTTCACTCCTGCTATTAGCTGATCTTTTAGTTTTTTGCTGACAAAGGTTGGCTAATGCCATCATCATCATTGCATCATCACTCAACCAAGTAATCGTTCGATCGCTGGATGTACAGCGCCTCCCAACTTTCCCCCAAAATAGCATGGTTCACTGGCCAGAATCAATGATGACAAGGTGATTTCCTCCATCTTCTAGAATTCAAACTAGATATAAACCATTGTTGTACCACTTATTGTTGGTAAACAATCCATTGATTCTTTTGTACCACTTATTGTCGGCTAACAATCGTAAACGGCTTCCATATCCACTGTTTCCATTGCCATTTATCCCTTCGCCATGAAATCACCAGTTCTACCACCAACCACGGACATTCCATGGCAGGCCCTGACCTTCCTGGCGGCCGCCCGGCGCATCTGAGGGCCCCACCCCTGGCAAGCGCAGTGGAAGATGCTGATCCCCCGCCAGCTGAAGGCATCGTACAACACGGCGCCCACCGTGCAGGCGATGGCGATGAACACCGTGAAGACGCCCAGGCTGGTGGACGTGGCCTGTGCGTCTCCCAAGGGGGAAGGACCTATGGACTTCCAATGGTTTTCCTATGGTTTTCCTATGGACGTCCTATGAATTTCCATAGGATAACAGGGGAAATTTATGGAAGCCATAGGGAAACCATAGGGAAACCATAGGAAAACCATGGTAATTTAACCCTGGTACCAGGGTTTTAACCAGGTTTTAACCATAGAAAAATGAGAGGAAAACCCTGGTTTTGAAACCCTGGTACCAATAACCGAATCTATAGGAAGACCATAGAAGAACAGGGGAAATTCATGGGAAGACCATGGGAAAACCATAGGAAAAACCATAAAATTACCATAGAATAACCATAGAATACCAAAATACTATGGATAACCATAGGAAAGCCATAGAAAAATCCAATGGATTGTTGGTACTCGGTAGTACTCGGTTTTAATCATCGAAAAATGATAGGAAACCCTGATTTTGAAACCCTGGTACCAATACCCATAGAAAAAAATCCAACGATTTTCCGATGATAACCATGAATTGCCAATGACCGTCGGAAAATTATAGGAAAATTATAGGGAGACCATAGGAAGACCATGGTAAAATTATAGGACAATTATGGGAATACCATAGGAAATGATTGTAGGAAAACCCTGGTTACATTAACAAGCATACTTACAACCATAGGAAAATCCGTAGGAAAACCATGGATACAAGCTACAAGCATAGAAACAATAGGAAAGCTCCAAAAAATGGCAACAGAAGAGAAATGGTGGTGGTGAGTTTTTTCACCAACCAGCCCAAGTTCTTGCAGCCATGCCAATCCGGAACGGCATCCAATCCCAGCGACCATGAACCATGGCATACCATGGCTGATCACATGCTTAACCGCAGGTATCATCACGGAACTAAAACTGCATTACAACCAGATACCCATGTACTATTGGTATATCCAGGCAAATATTGTTATATACAGTAATCTTGGTAATTAGCCAATGATCCAATGGTAACGGGCTTGAATGTGGTTAGGGAGGTGGTTAGGGAGGTGGTTAGGGAGGTGGTTAGGGAGGTGGTTAGTTGTTACTGTAACTACTCTGCAATTGTGGAAAACATCCAACAAAAGTCATCCAAGTCTCCGAATGTTGTATCACTCATGCTTTGTCTAACAATAGAGAATCCAGCCATTTTGGGATGGCCATCGATGGTGCCAAGTCTGAAGCTGCAGTTCACCACAGTTCTTCGTGATGCCGGGAGGCCTGTCGTGCAAAATCTGAAGACTCCGGATAATCGCTGAAGCAATCCTTGGGCCGAGGTCAGGTTTCATCCGTTTGGAGATTCCAAAAACCAGCGGCAACGAAGTGACTTGGGATATGAGGCCTGTGCAAACAACAAACAACCCCGACCATCGCTGCTGTTCCATGGTTGGACCCCTTCCCCTTGCTGTCCCCTTGCTCTCCCCATGGTTCTTCACAGGAACCGTGGCCGGACCCTCTGCCATGTTGATCTCTCGCTACCATGGATGGTTTGCTCCATGGCTTGAAACTGAGTTGGCAGACAAGTCGTCAAGCTGTTGAACTCAATTGAGGTGATCCCCGAGGAATCAAACACGAAATCAACCACTCTCAACCACTTCTATCTGATTAATATTGGCCATGGGTCAATATTAGTCAACCAACTAATGAGGGATTTCCACCAACAATAATAGGGAAAACAATGGTTAATGGGGGATTTCCACCATATTGATAGACAGCTTTAAAAATCTCGTTGCCATACGAAGACAATCACATGTTCCAATGTGGAAACAACAAATAGATGACTTCATGATGGTAAGGAGCGCGGTGGCGCACAGTGGTCCGGCATCTAGAGGCTGGCGTGGTGATCTACCACCCATCTGGTGCTCCAAAAAATCACAATCAATGCTACATGGTGAGAACAGCCGACTCCTGCAGCAATGGGCACCTACAAATATGTGTGCATCTACTTGCTTATCTAGATTTATGTCTTTATACGCATATTTACATATACATATATATATATATACATACATAAGTATATAGATGTGTACATAAATATATATATATATATATATACATAAGTATATATGTATATATATAAGTTTGTCAAAAATGGTGTTCACTCATTTCCAACAACTCCTCGGCCTCCCCCGTTGCTGTAGGTTGCCTACACCACCAGTCCACCAGTCCCATGCAAGTAGCCCTCGTAAATCATCGCCAGCATCGCTACGTGCCCTAGAATCGCGATGTGATTGTCATGGTCACCGCTATGATGAGAACAAGGATGCGAACATACATCAACGTGTATCTGCATAAATACATGGTGTGTGTATACAGCATACATATGCATAAATGTACCATGTCTTCGAACATACATCTACAATAAAACTGTCCATCCATCTAGGGACCTACATGATGTGCAAACAAATTGGTACGTTGAAAGCGGTGAGCCGATCGCGCTTTCCAAGGATCGAAAGCGATCCCCTCAATGGCCATGGAAGAATCGAAGGCGCAAAGACACACCTGAGCTGTGGTCATGTCGTCTGCAGCACATAATCTGGAAGAAGATGCAATGAATGTAGTCTTTTTGCATTATAATCTTGAATAAAATCTCAAAAAAGACTGAATGTCGTCTTTCTCGAGATTATAATGAAGAAACCTGAATGTCATCTGGGGATGTGCTGTCCATGCTTCAATTACTCAGAATAATAATCTCCCAGATTTTCATCTTCTCAACGGATGAGATGGAAAGCTTCTGAGAAGGGCTTACCTCCTGGTTCTTCCGAATTTTCAATGTTCATCCTGTCCGGTTCTGTCCAAGCAAAATCATCCACGCCGGCCTGCAACGGTGAAAATCCAGATGTGATTGCAAGATTGTATTGGCGGGTGGCTTTTCTGAGATTCACGTTGAAGGATAAAAAAAGATCTCCAAACATTTGCCAGCTGCAGCTGCGACAAAAAATCAAGAGCTGATGGCTGCTGGGATCCTCAACACTAGTGGTATCAAAATGTATCCCTCTTATGATTGATGGTTCCCACAATCGACTTGCAGTTGATCGTCTTACAAGTTGTTTCCATAATCTACTAGTCAACGACCCTCATTAATGGACTGTTTCATACCTCTTTATTCATCTGATGGCTTTTGAAAAGTGACCAAGGGTGACTCTTTCGGCACTCGCATCTATGCGACGCCCCTGATGATTCGGGAACAATGGTAATCATTACTAATACACACCCATACATATGCTATATATATATATATATATTTATTTATTTGCTTATATAACGTCATACACCATGTTCGAACATATACATATGTATGTCATAATATCTGTTTGTTTCCTACATGCGTATGCAACCACCACGTCTGAGAATGTAACTTTATCACTGCACTATTATAAACCAACAAAGCAATGGAAAAATCACCATATCTTATAGAGATTCCCTGGAAAACCATGAATAATTGGCGGATTGTCCATTGCCATTGTTAGTTTACCAGAGTGTAAACTGAAGCAAAAAAAAACAAACGCCACTTTCCCACGCGAAAACCTTTGCCAACCAAGGCAAGGCAAAGCACAATTTCTGTGAAGATCGCCCATTCCTGCGGCAGGTGCCATCCCAGATGCGGATACCAGTGCGGTTGAATAGAGTTCAAAATCCACTAGAAAGACTGAAAAATAATGGGTTATTGAAGAATTTTCCAAAAAATTAGTAATTTCCATATCAATTTCAATCTCATTGCAATATCAAACATAGAAATCTGACACACGAAACAGACCTAGACATGGCTCCAAGACCGCAAAAATTTGTGACCAAAAACAAAAATTACAAAAGCTCAAACCGGACAGAAAAAAGGCGCGCCCATTCTGAAGAATGCAAAACAAAATGACCATGACACACACACACACAAAATATCATGGTATAATCCTGAAATTTCTGAATCAACATCTGAGTGTAGATCTTCACCATCTGTACCCTAAACAAGTACCCTCTGGCAGTCTCTAACCTGGCTGCGCTGAAAATCATCATATTCACATCGAAAACCATTGCAAATGGTGGATCTTTTACTTCCAGGTTGCTTTGCAAGAGTGCTGTTCCGCGTAAAGCATCAACTGCCAAATGTCCGAGGCTGGTGGAATTCACCCAACAGACTTATCGAAATCATCGCTTCTTGAAGGTGTCCCCTGTTAGTTCTGGTTAACATAAAATGAGCCATGAAAGAAACCAAGCTGTTGACCAAAAACCTGTAATGTTGGTTTCTGATTAGTATCTACCTGTTGGTTTCATCTATTTTCATTACTTTAGGGGGTTACACTAATCAGAAACCAACATTACTCATCCATCATGAACCACTGTTCGCCCTTCATTTACACTCAATGGCTCATGCGTTGGTCATAATCCCCCCTATATGTTGTCAGATACAGAACCCATGTGATCCCACCAACCGCTGATGCATCACCATATTGGCTATTACATGGGTCAATCATCTAGCCATCGTCGGTCAAGCATTGGTTACACAAATTCTGGTCCCTGTGCAACCATTACATACATGAAGTGATAAAACACAGCCAGCTTGATCAAGTAATGGATCAACCATGTTTACATCAATGATATTCAATTGCCACATATTTGATATCGCAGACAGTATTTGGTTATAGGGTATATCACCTAATATTGTTTGTATTGGTGATAATATATCTACAGCTCTTAGCAAAAATGTATCGAATCCTGGTGAATATATCCTTTATACTGGAGTTCATCAACCAATGTAGTGGTTCATCAACAACCAATCGCCAATCAATAACCAATATATACTGACATCAACCATATTCATCAAATCATATATATATATATATCACCATATCGCTATCAATCTAGTCAATCTAGGGTGTTTTTTCAAAGTAGTGACACGCCCAAAATCATTGAATATCAACCATGTTTACTACTAAACCATCCATTTTCAGATTCGAAACCCCATATTCATCAACCATATCTCACTGGTAAATCATCGTGAACCCCAGAAAATCGCATGGATTTCCCCGTAAAAACCCATGGCTTCGCCACCCACGAGAGACTCCGGTGAAACTCACCCACCGGCAGCACGGCTCCGCACGACGGCGCCTCTGTGGTGAAGACCACCGCCAGCACGGCTCCCACGAGGTGCAGCCTCGGGCCGGCTCGGTGGTGAGCGGCAACCATGGAACGTTGGCAAGCTGGGTCAATCTCAACCATATCAACCGGTTTTTTGGATTCGGTCATGATAGTCGGTCATTGATAGTTGGTCCAATGACCAACGGGTTTGACCAACTGGTTGATATGGAAACCATATCAACCTATTTAGTTGGTCATTGGTTTTGTAGATGGAAAGCCTTGGAAAACCCACGGAAATGTTGACCTAACGGAGTTGATGATGGCTGATAAGCTTGGAAAACCAATGGTGAACCACTGGCTAATTATGATGGCTAATGATGCTTAATGATGGGTTTAACCAACGGTTCATGGTGGTTAACATTTGTACAGCCAATGGGTTCAGCACTGATGGTTTTCATGATTTCATGATTGTTGGATCATGTTGATTAATCTTTCAGTAGTTGAAGAAACATTGGTTATAGTGATAACTACTGCTAGTGGTGGTTAATTGAATTGATGGTTACTTGATGGTTACTTGATGGTTATTTTATGGTTAATCGATGGTTATTTCATGGTTAATTGATGGTCAGTGGTGGTTCATTTTACATTGGAAAACCAATGGAGTTCTTGATTATAAGGTGTTCCAAGGTTAAACAATCATTGGCTAGTTGTAGTGGCTTTCCAAGTTGATAGTGATAACAAACCCATCAACCATTACAACCATCGACGATGCTTGGTGGTGGTCAATTGATGATTCTGCTTCACCGATGGCAAATAGTAATACCAAAAAGGGTTTCCAAGGGCGGTATGGTAGAAATCAATGGCCAATCGTGAACCAATGGTCATATTGGTAACAACACTATCAATGGCCAATAGTACTGGTCCCTTAAGTAATGGTTATCAATAGATAGCAATAGATAGTACTTGATTAATAGTAACTTCATCGGATAGTAGTGGGGTAAGTCCCAAATGGGAAGAAACATTGGTTTCTCATGATGGTTAATCGTATATAATTGTTTCCAAACTATCACTAATGGTTTCCAAACCATCACTAATAGCAAGTGCTAACACTGTTACCTATAGTATTTGCGCTGACATTGTTTAATCGCAATTGCCAGCAATGGATTATAGCTGTTTATCTTGGAGAAGAACCAAATTGTGGCTCTTTGAACAGACTTCATGGTTCATAAGAATGATCGATGGCCTATTAACATCTTTTTTACTAAGAGCTAGCCCACAATAATAGCCTATCACTTGAGAATCATGAATTCACAATAGTGATTCATAGCCATTGATCATTGATGGCAATCTTTGTTAATTGATGGTTCAAAAAATGGCAAATAGCTAGTTTGACCATATGGAATAAATCGCTGATAACAATGATACACCTTTGAATCCAGTATTCAAAACAGCTAAATGATGATCAAATATGCTTGACTACTGCAGTATTCACCATTGCTATTAATAGCCAGTTGTGCTATCCATATCCGTTCCAATCAATCATGCTTGACTACTACCGTATCAACAATTGTAAGCCAGTTGTGCTATCCATATCCGATACAAATGTGATATGCTTTAGCACGGGCCCAGTTTGAGGCTTGGCAATGGTTGGTGATGAAGAATGATGACGGATGATGGTTCATGATGCTTGATAGCCATGGTTGCCTAGTATAATGGTTGATTTGAATAACCCAACAATAAGCTAATCATGTCAATGGTTGCTGCAAGTAGTCTGTCCAGTCAAACGACACCAAAAAGCTTGAGGAGTACATTTATCAAGAGCGAACAACAAACAAAATCAAACGTGGTCCTGTTGAAAGCTGTTCTCTGCAATCCAAGAACAGCGATATATATATATATATATATATACATATATGTATATTTATTTATTCATATCTACATATATTAGCCAGGGGGTTGATACATGGGCTCTACATACAAGTGCGTATACATATCACATATTATCCCCATTTTCAGACCAGTTGACTCTATCTACAAAGTCTTCCGAATTTTCTCGGGTGCACGTGTGCCAACCACGGGGCTGGGTGGATGAAGAAATTGTCAACTGTTCTGGCACTTCTGTACAATTCGTGCGAAACAATTGGACCAACTGTGGGACTTGGTCGGTATCTTGATAAAACTTGGGTTTAGGGAAGTCCCATACCCAGCAATTTTCGGCCCCATGTACCTCCAAGTATTACCGCTGATTCATCATGAATGATTGATCATTGCGCACCAATGCTGCTGGTTTTTGCTTCTCACTGTCGGATATTGTTTCTTGGTGTTGCTTGCTGCTGTTGCTTTTGTTTGTTGTTATAGGTTGTTTCTTGTCCCTTGATTGCTTCTTATCATTTGCTATCGTTGTTCCGTAGCTTCTGCTTGGTGATCCTTGGTTTATCATGGATGCCAAGGATGGCACAGTTGAGATATCTGGGTCCTGGCATAGCACCGGCTGCCGCAACGGCTAAGCCAAGCAACGTGGACATGGGCACTGCCGTCCAGATGCCAAAGCGCACCTGGCGTGCCGATACCCAGGCATCGTTGAACGATCACCGGTGTCTTGGTGAGTCTGATCCACACCATTGAGAAATAGAAATAGAGATAGAAATAGATATCAGATACAAATATAAGATATAGCAATGGATGAAAATATAGATATAGATATAAGATATAAGATATAAGATATACGATATAAGATATAGATATAGATATATAGCAATAGGTACAGATATAGATATAATATATAGTAGCAAATAATATAGATATAGATACTAATTTAGAGAGAAACAGGAGAGAGGGAGAGAAAACAAAACATCCTGCTTGGATAGTGGATTTTTCACAGTTGTGACTTGTGGCCATTGAAAATGACAAGAACACCGTGTTTCGAGATATGATGTCCTTCACAACTGGTTCGGCATCCCAAATTTGATCAAGTTGGCTTAGTCTCCAATCATCAACTTGATCAAATTTGGGATGCAACTGCCCGTACTAACATTTCTCAGTGATGAACTCTAAAAACTGCCTCTGCCATGTGAACCGACCACAACAGACCTGTGGCAGGTGGCCCCCGGGGCACCTGAACCCGCTGAGTGAGGAGCCGAGAAGAGAAGCCCAGGGCCAGAGCTAAGCCCAGACGCCAGAGTGGCCAACCCATGTCTTTGAAATAAATCGCCTGCACAGACCTGAGGAAAGCTCGTGTCCAATCCCATGGGAATGTCGTGGTATTTGGAACCACCCGGATGGATAGAAACATGTGGTGGTGAACTGGTTGGGTGAACTAATGGTTCACTAATTGATCATACTTCAAAATTCGTCAACCACTCTTGATTAACGAGTAGTTCCCGGCAGTAGCCAGTTGTTTGCCAGCATTGAGCAGTGTTAAGCATTGGTCGGCCATAGCCAACCATGGATTTTGATCAGAAACTTGTCACCTGGGTCGCTGGCAGGGCATGATCAAGAATTGATCAACCATGGTTGGCCGTTAGTTCACAACCAGTGGCATGATTCCCTGGTAAGAAGTGAAAACAACGGATTAAATGTCAACCACTTCAAACTCTCAAGTAAGAAAATGCTGAATAATTCTGATGTCAATTCAAAATAATTCTGATGTCAATTCAAAACCAATGGTTCAACCCTGGTAAGAAAAACGTACATGTGAATCTGCTTGTTGCAGCCCACCAGAGCGATGCATTCAATGGCATTCCCTTGTCAGCCGCTGGTCAAAAGGGAATCGATGACTTCAGCGAAACCTCGCCGCTTCAAACATTCGTCCAACCCAGGTTCAACCATCAACCAGTGCCAACCCTTGCTGTTGGTGATCATCCCCTATCACCAACCATTACAATCCCCAAATTTTGACTGGCACATTTGGGGATCAGTCCAGGTCCTTTTTGTTGCGGATACCCCATCTTGGGATGCTCAATCAGCCATGTTTTCCACTAGCTAAACATCACCTTTTACATATATATATATATACATTTACATATACATTTACATATACATATACATAGACATGGCCATAGACATACACATACACATAGACACAAACATACACATAGACACAAACATACACATAGACATACACATAGACATAGACATAGATATAGACATACATAGACATACATATACATACATATATATATATAAGATGTATATGATGGTTTCTCAAAATGGGGGTACCCAAAAATCAGTCAGTTTATCAGCTTTCTATCTATATAAATATATTTATATATACAACTAAATATTCATGTATGTATGTGTGTATATATACATATATAACTATATATATAGTTAAATATAAAAATATATATACACAATAATGATGATAGTAGTCAAAATAAATAGTATTAATAATAATAATGATAATTTCAAGAATCATAATCCAATCAGTTTTGGGGTCCCCTATTTTGAGAAACCACCATATATCTGGAAGTAGGGCCTACTATTGATGGATCGCCCCGTTAACCAGGTCGATCATCTACTGCAATGGTAGACCCATGTTCCCTTGCTTCTTGCAGCATAGTCATGCTGACAGCCTGCACATGTATTATGCATATGCAAAAGTTCACATATATATACATATATATATACAACTATATCCGGAAACCAGCCTGAAGCCACATATCTATATATATATATATTAACATATGTATATATGATATCAGTACGAATAGATGCGTGTGTATAGAGATTTCTGACTCCAGCATCAAAAAGCTGCTTCTTCCTTTCCCATCATCAACCAACTACTGATCACCTGGAGGCAAGCCACCCAGCAAAGCCGTTGATGCATCCATTCAAGCAGGGCAGAAGGAGACATGAAGTCACATAGTCGACAGAACAAGGCAATCTCTCCGCCTCATCGTCATCCCATTCCAGCTCATCCATCTGATCAAACCAATTCTTTCGGCTTGGCCTTCCATACTCCTCATCACTCGCCATCTTCCGCTGTCACAGTCCAGATATCTGCCTAAACGTGCCGCAAGTGTAAAGCAATCACGCAATCAGGCAGCACCTCCCATGGTGAAACGTGAAACCTGTTGCGATTGGAAGCGTGTAGACCCTCTTGATCCACTTGATCCAACTGCAGTTGGGAACTGAATTTGTTGTGCTCCGCAAAGTTCTTTGTTGAGGTTTCTCAAGCAAAAAGAATCCCCGCAGGTAAAACAAATAGTATGACTCTCCTCCAACAACAACAACAACAACAACAACAACAACAACAACAAGAAGAAGCAAAAGAAACCAACAAAGTCTCACTCCCTGAAAACGGACCAACCATGACAAACAAACCAACAAAACTGACAGGACTTTGATCGGAATGTTTTTTATCTAGACATTAACCCCACCCCACAGAACAAACAAGTGCTTTTTGTCAGCAACCACGAAGCGCCGACCCATCACGTCATGTGAAGCCAT
>VSDK01025800.1:448055-509088 GCA_009767595.1 Symbiodinium kawagutii | reverse complement strand
GACTTCTATCAGCGGGAAGATTGCGATGTTCAGACTTTTATTCAAGCCGTTTCTTGAAGGTTTTACAGCGGATGCTATGGTATTGCCTACTCCTTGTCGATTGGCTTACTCCTGCTACGGGATCTACTGGTGATCTCTTTGTTCGCTGTGCTCGCGAATGCCATACTCGATCGCTGGTCTTTTTACCTGTACCTTCACTCTGAGCTGCTTAGGTTTTTGTACAGTTTTCGTCTCACCGCCATATGTTAATGCACTCTCATTGATTGGGATCTTTGAGTCTTTTGTTAGTTTGATTTGTGACCGCGGCCACAGTGCCAAAGCGGCGCCCTAGAGGAAAAAAAAAAGGATTTGCTGAAGACCCTGCCTGCGCGCCATGCAATTCCACCAAAGTTTTTGGTGGCAACTTGGCTTGACTTCACTTGGGGGGCTGGGAGATCCAATGCGGCAGGTGACATTGTTAGAAATGTTGATGGTTTTTTTCATGGGGTCTAGCACCCTCATTCATTGGGATCTTTAAATTTTGACTTCAATGACCGCTGCCACCAGTGCACATGCGGCATCCACGCAGAAAAAAAGCAACTTGTAGTTTATAAATTGCCTCTCGCACTTGTTCGCTCCATCTTGCGTGCCGGAAACGCGCATTCTTCAACTGGCTTGAATCGTGGGCAGTCACTTGAGCAACTGAATCTCTTTTCGCTATGATGCTCACTTAATCAACTCCATGACAACAATTTGGAAACCACTTGGCTACTTTGCTTTTAGTGTTTGAAAAACTGGAAAAAAAATGCCTTGACCTGCGGACCCGACTCTGACTGCTGCTCACCTCTGGATCACCAATCCAATCCAACTGCTCTGTCAAGCGAGGTTTTTGTTCGCCTGCATTGCCTCAGTTGCACTAAGTAAAGATCGATAAGAAGCAAAGAAAGCAAGTGAAACAAAAGTGAAACAAAATAAAACATACGAACCTTCGAAGCTGTGCAAAAGAAGCAAAGGCAACTAGCTGCGAAAATTTGTAGATACAATGATTTCCCGTTCTTTTGATTCTTTTGCGCACAACGCGGCAGACGCAGTTTGGGCGGAAAAATGGGAACACAAGAAAGCCGCAAAAATTGGAAGTAAGAATTGACCTGATGATGATCTTTGTTCATGAGCGTCATCATGATCACCATCATCATCAGCATTATCAGGTTTACTGTTCGAAGTTCTTTGTTTCGCCGCTGGTGACGTCTGCTTGAATGCTTGAGTAAACGCAGTCAGATGCTGGGCCGAAGGTACACATTCTACGGGCAGGCACCCTTTGCTGTGCCCTGGATGGTTGATTCGCTTACACGGGGGGGGCTGGGGCCCCCCTCTTTCTGCCGTTTTCTGCGGTATGATTCGATTCCTTTCACATCTTCGCATTCACTTCGGTGGCTGAGGTTCGTTGCCTTTTCTGATTGTACGAAGCTGCAACAGCTGGCAATTTCTCTAGTGGCTTGCTTCATGAGATGACTCTCGGCTTTAGTCGTTGAACGCTTTCGACTTGAAGCTGTGAGACGGATGCGCGACGCCCTGTAGTCCACCTACTGAGATGAGTGAGTGCGGAGTGTCTTCTGTTTCACCCTGTGCATCTTAGTTCAGCTTGATTGATGACCATTTATGGATGGGGCCGGTTTGCTTGTTTTGGGGTTGTTTTGGTTTGTTTGCTTGGTTTTTTGTTTGCTGGTTGGCTTGGTTTGGTTCTTTGGTTACCCCCATTGGTCATCTTGCTCTAATTGATGCTCATGTGAAATCATGTGCAGTCTTTGCAGCTTTCCGGACTAGTAGTGACCTGCATCGTGTGTGCAACAGGCACTTCATGGAAAAAAAAAATCAGCATTATCAGGTTTATTTGCATCTTTTTCATATTCTTAGCATTTTTATTATCATTTTTTATCAAGTACATTTTCACTGTCAACTTTTGTTGAATTTTAAGTTTAAATTCCTGTTGTTCATCTCAATCTCCACTTTCATTTTATTTTGGTTGTTCATTTTCATTTTCATTTGCATTTTCATGTTTTGTTTAATCTTCATCTTCATCTTCGCCTTTATTTTGTTTTTCCTTCAAATTTATTTTCATCGTCTTCTTCGTTGACATCAGAAGCCTGATCTTCTTTTTCATCTTCATTTTCATCCTTTTCATCTTCATCTTCACTTCCACTTCCATTTCCATTCCTATCTTCATCTTCATCTTCATCCGCCGCCACCTCCACCTCCATCTTCATTTCTATCTTCATCTTCATCTTCTATCTTTGTCTTCATCTTCATTTTCATCTTCATCTTCATCTTCGTCTTGATCTTCATCTTCATCTTGCTCTTCATCTTCATCTTGCTCTTCAGCTTCATCTTCATTTTCATTTTCATCTTCATCTTGCTCTTCATCTTCATCTTGCTCTTCATCTTCATCTTGCTCTTAATCTTCATCTAGCTCTTCATCTTCATCTTGCTATTCATCTTCATCTTGCTCTTCATCTTCATCTTGCTCTTCGTCTCCATCTTGCTCTTCATCTTCATCTTCATCTTCATTTGCATCTTCATCTTGATCTTATCTTCATCTTCTTCTTCATCTTCATCTTCATCCTCATCTTCATCTTCTATGTTCATCTTCCTCTTCATCTTAGTCTTTATCTTGATCTTGGTCTTATCTTCATGGTCTTCTTCATCTTCATCTTCATCTTCATCTTCATCTTCATCTGCATCTTCATCTTGATCTTATCTTCATCTTTTTCTTCATTTTCATCTTCACCTTCATCTTCATTTTCATTTTCATTTTCATTTTCATCCTCATCTTCATCTTCTATGTTCATCTTCCTCTTCATCTTCACCTTCATCTTCATCTTCATCTTGATCTTGATATTTTCTTCATCGTCATCTACATCTTCATCTTCATCTTCATCTTGCTCTTCATCTTCATCTTGCTCTTCATCTTCATCTTGCTCTTTTTCTTCATCTTGCTCTTCATCTTCATCTTCATCTAGATCTTCATCTTGCTCTTTATCTTCATCTTCATATTTGTGTTCATCTCAATCTTCATTTTCGTGCTCATCTTCATCTGCCTCTTTGCTCTTTGTCTTTGTGTGTGTATTCATCGTCATCTTCATCTTCATCATGGCATCAGCCTGCTTTCATCATCGTCATGCTCATCATCATCGTCCAGGGTCATCTTCTTCATGTTCATCATCATCATCATGGTCATCAGAATGGTCATCATCAGAATCGTCATCATCATTCTCTTTGTCATCTTGGTCTTGCCGCTTGGTTTCAAAAGTTAAAATGTTAACAAGTCAATGTCTTGATTTGCGAGAAAAAGCGCATAAACCTTCGAAAAAAACAAGTCAGTAAAACCGGTTTTCATCAAACCAAATGTCAATATATCATTATACCAATAGACCAAAATATGAACGAATCAAAAAATCAAAAATCAGTTTATCAAAATATCAATACATCAATACATCAGTATATCAACATATCAGTAAATCAATCTCTATTTAAATCAGTGTACCAAGATATCAATAATCATTAAATCAGTGCCTCAATATACGAAAAAACAAAGATATCAATACATCAATCTCTCAATCTGTCAAGATACCAATATCTCAATCTTTCAATAAATCAATTTATCAATACATATATTTTTCAATATATCAACTGATCCATATATCAATGTATCAAGCTCTCACTACATCAATTTGCCCATGTATCAATCTATCAATACATCAATTTGTCCATATATCAATCTATCAATGCATCAATATATCAATACATCAATTTAGCGATATATCAAAAAACCAATATATAAATATAGCAATATATCAAAACATCAAAATATCAGTTTTTTAAACAAATCAAAGCAGATATCGATTTGTTTTTGCAACAAATCAATACATCAATTTTTCAATACATTCAAAATGGATACATTAAGAAAGTATTTTTCAATGCCCAGAAACCAACAGGACTACATCAACAAAACAGATCATCAACAATTTCAAAAATCAATATATGAGAGTTCGACATCATCCCGCAAAATCCAGATAGCGCAAAAAAGAAAAATATCAAAATAAATGACAATCTCGCGAAACATGAAGAAAGCACAATACAGCAAAATGTGACCAGGCATCATTATATCGTGGCAAATCGATATTGACCGAAAAACTTGAAATTGCTTTTTCATGGAAATATTTCGAAAAACCGTGAAATCATTCAATCCCCAAAAATCAAAATATTGTTTGATTATCAGGATAGCAATCAATCAAAATATGTTTTCAATACATCAGTATTTCGCAAGATATCCTTGACTCGCAAAACACCAAAACTTCAAATTAAGTCAATACATTGCCCTAATTTGTTGCGTCCAATATTTTCACAAAATGTGAAAACATGACCATACATCAAAATATTCAAAAATCACAAACCGCATTATTGCAATATTGAGAACGTCGCTACATCACCAAAAAAGATCGCAGTCAATGACAACGAGACATTTAGTCAAAAACCGATTATTTTGTGCTACATGCGGCGAAATACCCGTATATCGCGATATATAATGATCGCAATTTATTAAGGCGTCCATTCATCGCTAGAAATCGCGATATCCATATATCGCAAAAAATGACAAAATGCGTCAATATCACAGAGAATCAAGAAACGTAATATATCCAAATAGAACAGGATACCAATTCGTCAATCAAACCGTTGATCCATGTTTCGCAAAATGTCATGAAATCACAGAACACCAGTAGATCCCTCCAAGGAAACCATTCTCAATAACAGTAAAATATCGATATCAAAATCAAAATCGAAACCAAGATCAAAATTAGTATCAATATCAATATCAGTATCAATATCATTATCAATATCAACACCAAAATCAATATCAATACATATCAATATCAAAAGCAATTCCAGTACCAATATCAATGTCAATATCGATGTCAAGTTTAAAATATGAATATCAAAATCGGTATCAATATCAAAATCAAAATCAATATTAATTTTGAAAAAATAGCTAAATTTTTGGGGTTTTGTTGTTCCCTCGGTTTGGTTGTTTTGTTGGCTTTTGCTCGGCCCTTCACTTGGTGCAGCTTGTCGGCTTTTGTTGCTGTTGTGAAACTTTGTGAAACGGGTGTTTCTGCGCAAAAATGTGTTTTTTTTGCGGTTTTGTTGGTGTTTTTTGTTTTGCTGGTTTGATTTTGCGTTGGTATTGTTTTTCTGGTGGTGTTGTTGTTGTTCCGCTCGTGTTTTACGTGCTGGTGTTTTGGTGCGCGCATTTTTCGTTTTGCTCGTGTTTTTGTTGTGATGGTGTGGTGTTTTTGCGCCCAGCAATTTTTTGGTGTTTTTGTGTTGTTGTGCCTTGGCGTTTTTTACTAGGTTATTGTTTTTGTCTGCTAGGTCTTTCGGTTGTGCTGGTGATTTTGCCTGGTGTTTTTGTTTTGTTCCAAATTCTGTTGAGCTGTTGTTTTGCTCTTGGGTTGGTGACTTGTTTTGTGTGTTGGTTGTGATGGCATTCCCCCCAAACAAATCCCAACGAATTGAACCCAAATTCTTGCTCCAAGGCCGGAACTGGACCGGACCGATGTGACACCGACGAAAAACTGTGAAATTTGTATTGTCATTTTTCACATTCTTTCAACAGTTGGAAAACAACATACTTGTGGAATTCTTGAAATTCCGAGCTTGCATGTTTCCGTGTGGTGTTTTTGGTAAACATATTCTTGGAATGCGACGTTTCTTCTGTATTGATGCGTTTTTTCACATTGTTCCTTTTATTTGTATTTGACCTTAAAACAACAGACCTCGTGCTGCGTCCCATAGGTCTTCATTCCAACATGCCATGTCAACTAATTCAAGTTTGATAATTGTCACAACAAATTGTCGCAAATCATGCACCCCAAACCAAACGACATCCATTTCAAAATAGATTCCCCAACCCCTTTTTTTGGTGATATTGGGACTGTGTTCCTGTCGGGATTGCATGTTGATTGGTTTGCGTTTGCTTGTGGTTTTCCGATTCTGCTTGCGCCATTCTCGACGTTTGGGGTGTTTTGGGTGCATTTGACAAATCATTGAAAACATATCTCCTTTTGGTTTCTAGAAATTGAAGTGATGATTTGGCAATGGGTCAACGCTTGAACCAACCAACTAATGGGGAATAATCACCAAGCTCTGGGCTCAAGCACCCGTCGGGAGGGAGAGTCGATAAGGGACCACCTTCCTGACTGATTGCTTGAGTAAACAAAGGTCAACATTGAGCATTTGGTCACCTGTTGCAGTTGGGTTTCCCTCAATCCTTCGTGGGGTGGCATGAGCAAACATTGCAAGCCAGACACTGGCCAATTCCTTTTGGATGCTGGGTGTGATCCCCGGTTGATACATGTTGGTTTCACAGGCACGGTTCATGAAGTTCACCACGACTATGCAGTTCTCACCATGCCATGTGGGGAAAAGCGAACCATCCAATTTGACTTCAACCATGCACCAACTCCGATCGCTGCTAGCGTGAAGATGCAATGGCTTCGAAAACTGCGGAAGGCCTTCACTACATGTGCTGCTGTCCGTTGGCTGGGAGCCACATGGGTGGAGAACAAGCTGTGGTGTGCTGATCACACTAACCTGATCTTGCTTCAAACTAGGTTGGTGGACAGTGGAAGCATCAAAGCATACGAAATTTTCTGCGGTGGCGTGGGGGGATGGTCACGTGCTATCTCATACCTGCAGGAAAATGGAACACCAATTGACACCATTGGAGGAGTGGAAATGGACAAGGACCTTGCTGCTATGTGGCTGGAGAATGTCCATGACCGGGCATTGACTGACAAGCCAGAAGTTCGATGCATTGTTGACGATGTCAACAAATTGTCAGTGTGGGAACAGATTGCAGAAGACAGTCCGGACATCATCACCCTGTCATCATCGTGCAGGAGCTTTTCTGCTGGTGGCCTCCAAAGGGGATGGGATTGTCAGGATGGATATACATTGGCGAATGTGCTCTTGCTGGCTGCCAGGTTTGGCCATCGATGTATTCTACTGGAGAATGTCAGTACATTGAGGACAGATCCTTCACTCTTTGAACGGCTGAAGGAAGTCTTGGCATTCTGCGGATTGGAAGTGGTTTCAATGGGAACGTACTCATTGTCCTATCTGCAACCGGTGGAACGAAGCAGGCTCCTCATGGTACTGAAACAACATGGTGATGTGATGATTCCACCCACACAGATGGGTGATCCATTTCAGATGTGCCACAATGAACACAAGCCTACTCTTTGGAACAAGGGTAGGTGGATGCACTTGCCAGATGAACTCACGAGAGATTTGGTGCTTGACCCAGACGTCCTCGACATGTACTTACTTCGGAAGCACATGCCGCCACAAATGCAAGCGAACATGATGAGTGCAGATCGTGAAAGTGCATTCGAGGCCAGGTGTGTCAGGTCTACACAAGTGCTCTCATCGGGCACTTGTATGGCTGGATACGGAAATCAACACAACATAGTTAGCAACAATGGAGGAAAATACATGTATGGTTCAATCAAACGCACTGATGCAAACCAAGCACGATTCCTGCATGCTGTTGAGATCATTGGGGCCATGGGAATCACAGTGAATGCAAAGATTCCACGGGCTAACGCTTTGGCTCACCATGCAGTTGGAAATTCCATTTCCGAATCACACGCGCTCATTGCTTTGCTGCAAGGTCTTCGTGCATGGAGGTTTGTTTTCCCATGGATTGAACCTGTTGACATCCCAAAGACCATCCATGAACATACCCAGAAATGCATGACGGTGAACACCATGAGAATGACATGGGATGCCAAGTGGATTCACATCACCCGCAAGGAGCAGAGTGGAGCCTCCAGTGCGGAACCACCCTCACATGCGTATGATGATGGGGACTCTACCACCAGTGGAGCCTCTGAACCAATTCAAGTTGCTGGACCCAAGCGAAGAAGGATTGAAATCCAGGTTGAAACAGATGATCAACCAGAACCAGCTATCATCATGATGTGTGATGATGATACCACCCTGAACCAAATCGTCCAAGCAGAGAAGAAACTCCATCCATTCCTGAGACGTGCTCCAGGTATCAATCCAGATGCACGAATCATGGGAGAGGATCAACCAGTTCCAAGCCAATTCAGGTTGTACCCGGAAACCAGACCGGAAGATGGGTTTTCTACGAACATTCTCATCATGGGGATTGATGAAGGGATTTCATTGAGATGCCTACCCCATGATTGCCTCCATGAGTGGACCTTCCAAGGAGAACCATTGGGGAACTTCCAGTGGTCAGATGCTCTGGGTGCCAGATATGATCCATTTGAGACAATTGGATTCACACAACAAGTCAGTTCGAACATTCCTTTCGATTGGCCTCGATACCCTTCTGAAGCACAGGTCTTGTTGGTTCATGTTCACAACAAAGCCATCACTCAGAACATGATTGAGACCAGCCCAGGCGAATGGGTTGAAAGTGTTCTTTTCGGTGAACAGGTGTTGATGGGTCCGACAAGCCGAATTGCTACTGTTCACGATCGGTATGCGAATATTGCACCAGCCTCTGAACCTGTCAAGAAGTTCAGTGTTTTGGTCATCCATTGGGAGGACTCCCACAATCAGATCAAGATTGTCATTGCCAGGAATGGCATCCGTCGTGAGCATTGGGTTTCTCGTGGCACCCGTTTGTTTCAGTTGGTGCAACCGGATCCAAATTTGGTTGTGGTCAGACCCCATGGTTTTGAAACACCGTGGGATTACCCCTTCTTTGGCCCAGTTGACATCCAAGTGATCACACGTGTGGAGGTATCAGATGAAGAGCCATCAGCCACAATCCCATTTGTTGCTGAAACACCACCCAATTCGGTACACATGAATCTGACTACACCGAACCTCAACATGGGACATGTCCTGGCTGAGAGCAATGCGGCAGTCAAATCTACGGTTGCAGACACCCTGACCCAAGCACCATATTCACAGGATCCATGGGAGACGTCCATCAGATTCCAGCAGTTGTGGGAATTTGGACATGTCATGGCTGATGATGAAATGAGCTACATATGCAGGATCTTTGAAAACACCATGGATGCCTTTGTCAGAGGGGTCTTCAAGTGGGAACATGTCTCATCGGAGTGGAAATGCCATCCACAATGGCAACATATTGATCAGACCAAAACCGCTCGCAAATCGGTTGCAATGCTCCATTATGATGACCATTGGATCGCTGTCCATCAGGACACTGAGATCTCCGCAGTTACCTATCGTTGTAGGTTCCAAATTTCATGCCAGATCATCAACGCATTGACATCCATTTGGGGATTACCGAGCCACACCATCTTCAGGCAGGATGAAGCGGACAAGCATGGATGGTGTGGTTGGGGTGCAGTGGCTTGGTCATGTGCAAAAATGGCCGTCAACCCCCCAAACATGAACAGACAAGTTGCCTCAGAAGCTGTGAAGAAGTTTGCTGAAATGATTGGACCATTGAAATTCAGAGAGTATCAGAAGAAGATGGAAACCAACTCCGTTGAATGCAATTCCATGCTGGGTTTGAGGGATCTTTTCATCCAACGCATGCTGACATGGCCAACCCAAAGTGCCTACTCAGGTAGAGGGGTAGAAGATGGCAGAGGAACCCAACCGAACCTCAAGTTAGCGGGAAATCTTGCTGCCTTGTTGGTCGCTCATGGACACAAGGATTCAGAAGCCTTGCAATTGGGGAGATCGATCGCCCAACAATTCCCCAAACAAGCACGTTTGATACCAAATCAACGTGACTCCAAAGCATACGGTGCACTATTGCAATTGTGTAGTGAGCAGAACATCAAGGTCCAACCAACGGGCCTCAACACAGCGACCATGAAGCTGCAGCGCTTCTTTCGGGCCAAGCAGGCTCGTAAGAGGCAAAATCAACCAATCGATCTGAAGCAGGTTCAGTTCCACCCAGATACGTTCTCCATCAATGGCAAATCGGTCATGCCGGCAATGCAGTGGTCACCATCACATGTTGGTTTGGCTGTTGCGACGGTTGATGAAATCAGACCATACCTGGACAAAGACCAACATCTCACCATGGACACCAACACTGCTGTCCTGAATTGCTGGATCCCTGCAGGCACCAACATTGCAGTTGAACAGAAAGAGATACCTGTCATGGATCAAGATGGTAACCATGCCATTATCCGGGTCTGGTTGGCCCACTTTGGGCAAAAGAAACCAGCAAGGAATCCAGCTGTGGGGAGTTCAGTGAAGGTTGAAGCGGATGAAACCAATGTCTTGGTGATCCAGGTATTCAAGGCCCTGGTTGATGAGCAATTCTGGAAGAATTTGAAAACAGGCCCTGCCAAGCATGTGATGCAGAATTACTTTGCTGCTGGAGAGGCACAGCCGGTGGTTCAGCTTTGGTCCCGCCGATGGAATTGCAAAGGAAAGCAAAGTTCGATTGACGATGCTGACCAATTTTCCTTGCTTTGTCGGGTCAACAAAAGTCATGTCAACACATGGTTGAGGCGATCTGGGTCGGGGACACCATGCATGTTTTGCTCAATCAAGTCGGACAAATCAGATGGAGATGAATCAGTCAACACACATCGGGTGGTGTGGTCTTCAAAGACCATCCATGACACGCTGATCCAATTGGCCAAGATCCCTGATCATTGCGGGGTTGTTCACCGAGCCCCTCACAGTTACGGCATCAGGGTGGAACGAGCTCGTTTTGCCAGTGCGTGGCAGGAGATCAAAGGCTCCGATGAGCCGGTTCCATCACAAATCCAATGCAAACGTCGATACTTGATTGCTGGGGCCCCTCCTGCCCTCACGGGCCCCAATTTGGAGGCATGGAGCAAAGAAGTTGATTGGCCTCTACGTGTGCTACGTAGCTATGGTGGAGGTCGGTTCTTGGTGGGATCAGAGGATGAGGTTCCATCAAAAGATTTGGTGATTCAGAAACACCACATTGTCTGTCAACCGTATGCTGAGAAGTCCACCAAAGCTGTGCCGCCAATTGTCACCGGGAAGTTGAATTTGCCCACAGAAAAGGCGGGACCAGGTGAGGACATGGTCTTTACCAATGACCCATGGGCGGCTGGCGCCATTGCAGCCAAAGAAGGAGCTTCTGGACCATCCTGGTCCAAGTATCGTCCCACAACAAGGCCAGACAACAACATGCAAGTTGATGGAAGTGATGCTACTTCAGAGGTGGTTGCAAGGCAGTCAGAACGTATCACAGCTGTGGAAGACCAGATCAAATGCTTGCAGGAGCAACTATCGGCAGACCAGAAATCCAATCAGACTCGTTTCACGCAACTGGATCACAATATCCAATCCATGCATTCCAATTTGCGTACAACATTGGAGGAGGCATTGAAACAGCAGTCAGCCAATTTGGTCAGCACCTTTGATTCACTGCTCCGTCGATCTCCCAGAGCTGAATCGCTCCATTCGGGGGACCGGTCTCGCAGCCCTGTGATGAAGGAAAAGTGATTGGACATGACCTTTGGTGCCAAGAAACCAAAGGTTCAACAGATGACAAACATGCAACTCCATTCAACTCGGTTTGGAGCTTCACGAGTCGTCACTGTGCCGGTGATGACATGCAGATCCTATGCTCTAAGTCGTGGACTTGGTACTTTTGGAGCATTGTCTTTCTCTCTTTGACATCTTTTGCTCATTGTGTCCCACACTTAGATGCCTCTCTGACTTCGACTAGCTTGACGAGTGCTGAAGACATGATGTTGGAAACTCCATGGTGTGTATGTGTTTTTCAATGGGATGGTATTGTCCCCACGCTGAAAATCCGAGACACTCATGTAGGAACCCCAGGATGCGGCCTTCCCTGGGACACCTTCAACCTGATGCTCGTTTAGCATTTGTCAACTAGAGTGTATTTCCGATTATGTATTAACCATATTTGCGAGCTTCTTCGTGCATCCGCCGTCCATCCCTTCACAACATCAATCTTAACGGGAAGAACCATGTCGGATCTTCAGCTGCATTCGAGAGTACCCTCCAAGCTGCATTTGACATATAGATGCCGAGGAGTTAAGTTTTTCCCAGTTGGAGAGGCCTCCAACCCAGGACCGATCCACATCACCATGTGTAATCCAACTTCAATGCTGAATAAAACAGAGTGGTTTGCACGATTCCAAGAACTAGCTGGGGTATATTTGGTCTCTGAGTCAGCTTAACAGAACAATACTGATATCGCAGAAGAAGCTTTGAAATGTCATAACTTCGATGCATATTTCTCGGCCCCAGTTCGTCCGAAATCTAAGAAATGAACAATGCTGAGAAGATGTTACCTCCATCAGGAGGTACTGCCATTTTGTCATCCTAAAAAGCCGAAGGTGTGACTTCACAGTACCAGATTGATTTGGAAACAAGCGAGAATTTGCTCTGCTTTCATTAAACTTGCATCCGTTGAAGTCCTATGCATTGCCATGTATGGATTTCCATTTGGGCATTAGGACAGAAGGCAGACCAAATCAAAGAACTCAACCATTCTTAATGCAATGTGCCATTGATCTATATTCGAAGTGGCAAGGCCCATGCCTAATTGCAGGTGATTAAACCACCCGGTGGATAAATTTGATTCGTGGGACATCTTGAAAAATGCGGGGTGGTAACAGTCAGAGATCTTCACAACCAAAGATGTACCACTCCATTGCCTCCGACTTTCCAAGATTCGACCCATAATGATACCATCTAATTCACCCAGCGCTGCATCACTTGTTCCTGAAAGCTAAAGTCACTAGAGATAGTGGATAGCAGACCATCATCCATAACGTAATTTAGAAGATCAAGCTCCACCAGAATACACTTGATTTGGAAAGGCATTAAGCCATAACCCAGAATCAACGGGCAACCATTGCCTCGACTCAATGAGTGACCAAGATGAGCCTTAACTGATATAGCAGCATGGACATTGCAAGTTGAGAACTCATGGGCTGAAGTTTAGAACAGTCTCCTTACAAATTGAAGCAGTCTCAGCGTGGGCGGGGAACCTTCCCGACATGAAATTAATCCCTCCAATCCGCACTCCAGTAACTGCCCGACCGGGTGACTACAACAACTTTGGCCCAGGCACTTCAGTCCTGTTTAAGCAAACCATCAGACAAATCAGAAGGTGCCATAGTATTCGAAGATTGATCAACAAAGGACATTCGTAGAATCACATCCAGTAATGAGAAGTGAATGGGACAAGCTTGTCAATGCGAAAGGCTTTCCCCCAAATTTTCCTGCTTGGTACTCCACGCATTCCTGAATCTTTCTCCTACCTAGACAATCTAGATCAAATTTGTTCGCAATAGTGATCCATCAATCCAACATTGCCAACTCTGAATAGAACGAAAACTCCAGAGGTGGAGAGAAAGTTGACGGATTCAGAAGACTTACATCGTAAGCGAGCATTCAGAATGGTGAAGGAGGACCCGATCCCAGAATTTCACGCAATCAAAGAGCAAGTCACTTAAGGGGATCCTGGCTCCGTCAGGTTAAAGGATGAGACGACTCCAAGTCCATAACCATCCGTTGTGGTTTAAACTGACTGACTTTAGAGTCAATGGAGTCCCTCCAGTATAATTGATAGACAACGACGCATCCTCACCTGACGAAAAACACTGACCATCACCGTATGCACATCAGCGCGTCATTTTGGACGTATAAAACAGAAGATATGCAGAATGCTTTTTTCAGAGATTGGGGCAGATATTGGGATCATTGTGTTGATGACTGTCCAGATGCGGAGGCAATCCTCCTTCAACTCCCTTCTCACTAAAAGTATTTGAACATGAAGATACTAATATCAGTGCAGATGATATTTGACCGCCATCAAAGATTCTAAACCTCATACTGCTCCGGGGTGCTGTAAGTGGACCATTCCTGACTTACTTTTGCTGAAACACCACCAATGACCTACCTTGCTGACTGGTGGAATTCTTTTATGCAAACTGAATAAGTTGGTCCGCATCCATGTCTTAGCAAAAATCATCGTCCCGCCAAAATCAGTTGAGGCTTGCACGATGATGCATGTCCGCCCTATAACTATCCTCTCCCTATTGTGGAGAGTTCTCGCAAAAACATGGACCAGAAAAGCATGAGGGCCCTTGCACCCCATGTTCCCTGGCAGTTGCAAGGGAGCTTACCCGGCCGGGAACCAATGCATTTGTGGTATCGAACTCAACTGTTGGTAGAAGAAGCTCATTTCACTTCCACCCCCTTGGGAGGGTAGTTTCGGACTAACAAAGTTTTTTAACACGGTCCAAAGGAAATAATTCCATGACCTTCAGAGCTTTTGGTCTCCCATTGCACCTCGCAAACAATTGGGTTGCATTTTGAATGGAATTTAAAATCAGTCAACATCCACAATTCCATGAGTGAATAAAGCCTAGTTGACGGGTATACCAGAAGGTGACCCTGTCAGTGTCCTCATGGCCCTGTAATCTCAATTGTTTGGAATTGGTTCGTGCAGCAGTCACCAACACCTATTGAGGTTGATGCTTAGCCTATGTCGACAATTGGCAGATAATATCCAAGAACCTCGACCATTAACTTTGTCTCTGGAACGCAGTGAAGAATTCTGTAGGCATTTCCATTGATATTGGACTATGATAAGAGTTGGGTGTGGCATTGAATGCAGCGAATGACTCAGCGATTCATCAAGTAAGGTGACAAGGGTCCAAGCAGCCAATGATCTTGGCGCCTCAATGCATTATCAAGGGGCTATGCCTACTAAGTTATACCGTACGAGAGTGCAATGTGGATAGCGAGGTTGAGACGCATCAAATCCCTGCCAGTCTCTGAGGAGACAGCCAAAACCTAATTTTGTGTGCAGTTCTTCCGAAAATAATGTATGGTATTGAAGTCCACCCAATTCCTAAAAATGACATTGGTACCATCCGTAGCAGAATCGCACGGTCATTTTTGCCATGACCAATAGGTCGTCCCCATAGTTGCCCTTGCCTTAACACATCCAGAAATTGACCCATAGTATTTATGGTTACCCAGCAGCTCAAAACTTAAGACGCTTTTGGTGGAAGAACTCGAGGGAACGTCCCACATAGCCAAGTAATGCAGGACCCGTTCATTGAACCACATCTATGCATTGGCCCGACGCAAGTCCTGAGACGTGCGTGAACCTGCTGGGCATAACCATTAACTCAGAGATGTGCATGCAGAGAAGTGGCCAGTTTTTGCACTAACAATTGCCAGTCCGCATGACATTGAGACATTTGTGCAGGGAGCATTCTTTCAACTTATCAGAAGCACGTTGCAAGATCGTTTGCCACAGTCAGTTTGCGCTAGGGCTGATTTCGCTTGATTAAGAAGATCCTTTCTGGGTTTCATGAAGAAGAGCGGAAATTTGTATAATCCACTAACCGGTGGCATCATAACCAACAGAGATAAGCATAATTGGGGATAATCTCCTCTCCAAATTGCCCATTTTGCCATCAGGAGGACACCGTTCTCCATCGGTTTTCCCAATGCACCATCTTGGAGAAATTTCCCCACTCAGTTTTGGAAGCCATCCAACATTAACATGGGATGAAGTAGTGTCCCCATTCCCGCAGATACACCCGAACTGTGCTGCTTGGCAATCCATGGTCGACTGTCGACCTGACTTGGTGTGCTCCAAACAGTTGCCATCCACATTCAACGACCCGGTTTGGGTCTGGACTGATGGATCCTCACATGTTAAAGATCCTGCTAAGGATTCTGCCTTAGGATAGTTATTGATCGTTTCAGATCGTCACATGAAAGAAACCAGTGGCTACAAGCCTCTGGACCTTCGCATGATCCGTTTCGAATCCTTTTTACAGGCAAACTGAAGGGCAAACAATGCAACTCCAGGGCAGAGCTATAGCAGTCATATTGGCGGTTGAATCTTTCCAACACGTTCATATTATACTCGACAGTGACTATGCAGATGGTGTATTGACAGCATGCATTCTAAATCCGCAGCCAGAAGCGCATTTTGATAAGTCCAATTGTGATTAAGATTTCGACTTATTGAAGCACTTGGCAAGTTCCAGCATCCACGCTGCATCCAAACCACAGTTGTCAAGAGCCATTCGGAACTTTGTCGCCCTCAAGACCCTCTTTAAGATATAAGTACATGGGGAATGAAATTGCAGATCAGGCCGCACAAGTTGCTTAGCCCATGACTTACCACATTTCACAAGCATGAAAACGCAGTTGACCAACAATGCCAAAGTCTTGCAGAAAAAGTGGGAGGATATTTATCATGCCCTTTATTCCATTGGCACTAGCTTCGCAGATCAATCTAAAGCTCGAGAAGATGAAGAACCCGATTTGACAATTCCACAAGATGGTCAGGTTCCTCTCTTGACCCTTAATATTCATGCAATGTCCGAATGCCATGGGGATGAGATTTTGAAGCGATGTGTTTGGGGGGCCACCTACTCCTCAATGCTGTTCAGCTATTTGACTAGCCTAACTTGGGAAGCGACTGATCATCCCACCACCCTGTGGGTTGAACTTTAATCAATTTTAAAATGCACACAGGGCTTGAAACTCCAGTTGCTTAGAACCAGGATTATGGCAATCCCCTTCCATCATGTGGCAATAACACGACTCCCTAGTCTCGGAGATGAGTGCACCAACTTCTCGCACATAATCCGATCTTAGAGAAGCTAACACGCCAAAAATTAATCCCAGGAGATCGGATAGTTAAAACCTCACTCCCACGATGCTACTCTCGAAGTTGTCAGGGCTCAGGATTTTGGGGACGCCCGAAGTTCCCCCAATTTGCTGAGCAAGTGCGAACACTCAACCAATACTTAGTTGACCAGAACAAAAAGCCAGGTGAGATGCCGAACTTGAAATTCCCGCTACATGCCTTCAACACGTACCGGGGCCACATTTGTCCGGAGGATGTGGTTTAACCCAAAGGTCTAGAAAACTCGAGTGGCAGACCATCATGGCGAAGTATCATAGACTCTACGGTACGACCTTGCCAGAGTTTCGAAATTAGGTGCACCCACCGGAGGCAACCTCTGTGGGGGATGGCAGGGGTAAGAAAATAGATTGTTCCCTACTCCCAAAGCGGAGCATGATCCACCCAAAGGGGTCGGTTGCGTTCCGAGGACGTGCGCGAGGGAATAATCACCAACAATAATAGCGGTGAAACAATGGTTAATGATGGGTTTTGACCCGCAACCATTTTGGAATTCGGTTTACGCAAAAATTGAAAGCGTGCCCCTGGCGTATCGGGGACGAAACAAACCGTTGCCGGAAGATCATTTGATTCTATGCGAATTTGATCTATGGAATTGATCGGCTGGGAATCGCTATTTTGTTTGGAGTCAACTAAGTATTTTTCTGGAGGATGCAATGGTGCAGAATTTCAAAATTGAAATCCAATTTGATGATTCATGACCTGGATATTCAGTTCTTACTCATCTGCATTTTGGATCTGAATCAGAGGAGATTTTGCCCATAAATGTCAAAATTTGTGGAATTTGCCGGGTAATTGAATATAAAACTGTTACTGGCATGGTAATGGATTTCCAAAGAAAAATTGTCCACATAGCCATTTTCTGATTTTGATTACTCATTCATCATCAAAGGATGATGATTTCAACAATGCCATGGGCGAATGTCATGGGCGGTCAAGCTCAAGCAAATTCATACTGAAGGATCACGGTAGTTTCTCTGTGGTGTTTGCGCAGCGTGCAGAGACTTGAAATGTTTGCGAGAACCATATTCACCTAAACAAAATCCGGTATCTTACCTTCTCTTTTATCTTGAAATCTAGGTGGTGCTATGAACTCGGCACCTGCAGATGTTGGTAAGTACCTGCGATGAAGGCATCAATTAATGTGAAACTCCGAATTCGCGACGACAATTGCTGATCTGAACCTTGAGCTTCCGGAAATTTGTCTCCCTTCTTCTCGTTGTGTCGCCACGGGGGCAGCGCAACATTTGCAAGTTTCATGGAGCATGTTTGGATGGCAGCCATTTCAGTGTCAGAGCCAAGAAACACATAGACCAGAAACCGTTTCAGGATAAACCCCACCAAATGATCCTGGCATTTAGCATGGTTGACAGATCCGATGTGAGAATTGTTCAGCTGGAGTCGCATTTTTGATTTTCAATTTGCATTTGATCCTTTCGACTTCAGGAGTAGCACCTGAGTCTTTCCATTTTTCAAGGGTGGTTTTCAAAGATTTGTATAGATACCACACAAATACTTGTTTTGTTTCATATGCATCGTGCCAGAGATTTGCATACTTAATTTCAATCACAATGGTAATTATTAACCTACAGTTACTCTTTATTACAAAGATTACATTTATGTACTTGTTATGTTTCATTCCTATCCTTTTGGACTCGTCTTGGCAACTCCGGCAGCGCCAATCCAAGAGGCATCATGAGTGCGCAGATTGAGGCTGACGCTCCATGGGCACTGCGACCATGGACAACTGGTGATGGTCTTGTCTTACAAAAGGACCTTTAGGGAATTGCAAGAACTGGAAGAGGTAAGGGTTCTGGGTCGCCAGTTTGTTCATGTTGGATGAAATCGATATTTCAGTGGCAGTGGCTTGGGTGCAGTAGAATCTCGCCAACAACTTGGGTTCACCGAATGATGGGAACCGGGTTTCATGCTTTCTCCAAAGCGTCATGGGAAGGTGTCTACACTTTCGATATTCCGAATGCAGGCAGCTACTGCACCCCTGCAGTTGAGGGGATGAGCTAGGGTGCTGCCTGACAAACCTACCACTTTCGATGTTCCCAATCCAAGCATTGGCTGGTTGGGGGTGCGGACAGCGAATTCCTCACCGCAGGCAGTGGCCACTGCCATCAACTGGGTGGGCATCTGGGGACAGGCGCGGACCGGTAACTATCATGCGGCTTTCCCCAAGAACTGTCCGGTGTGAATGGGCAAACGCTTCTCTCACCACTATATAATCATGAGCTCAGTACGAGCCATCAAGGTTACCTATGACCCCACTAGGATCAACCTATAACCATTGTTGTTTATCATCCCCATCAACCTATAGCTATTGTGAATTGTTGAACGATGATAATCAATGATTAAAGAAGCAATTTAATACTTTTGTAGCTTTAAAATCATTATCAGCGATTGCAAAACACTACAGCTATCTATGGTTACTGTAGCTATCTACAAACCATTGGATGTTATGATAATCAGCCATTAGTCATTGTGTTGTGATAGCTACAGCCTGCTCCCACTATAGCCATAAAACCATTGGTTTCTGCGGTCATGACATATCACCATCAAGTCATTTCAGAACTATAGCCCGCTGTAGCCCAATATGGTTAACCATGAACTACTACCAGTAACTATTGCTATTAATCACCATCTAACCTTCAAACCCTAGATAGCCAAGCATTTGCCATATATTTCTTATATTCCCTACCACTATAATCATTGAACCATCCTATTAAGGGAGTACAACCATCATCAATGATTGAGTACCAACCATTAAGCATATAAATCCGGGTCATATGGTATTTATATGGTGAATCAATGGGATCTGTGATTTTATATGGTTGATGGTTGGTTAGAATGGGTCCGTATAGGGGATTTATATGGTGAATGGTTAGTTGGCATTTATGTGATTGATAATTAATGATGGCTAGGATTTGTATGGCCAATGGTTGGTTATATAGGGGCCAATAGTTATTGACAGCATTTATAGGAATTCATGTAGGGAATTTACATGGTGTATGAATGGGATGATATAAGGGATTGATAATTTATATGGTTCATAATAGGCTCGATAAAAACATTATGAGAATAGCTACGATATAGAGACATATATATATATATATATATTTGGGAGGAACTATTTCTTCAACCTGATATCAGCTATTATAAAATCTTTAGCAGTACTATGATATGTGATGATAATACTAATGTGTAATACCAATTTGTAATCATTTGTAAACTATATACTTGTAATACTATTCTACCATCCTTACAATAGCAACTCCACCATTTGTTTCACTATACTATTACTAATCTGTAATTCTCCCATTCCAATTCTACTATAACCCTCCAAGCCTCTCCAACTCCTGCGCTTCGTTACACAGCGGTGCGGTGTTAGGCCGACTTCGACAGCCCCTTGCGTAGCGACGCCTTGGCCTGGGCGCCTTTGGTCGCATGGAAAAGTGGTGGCGTTCATCGGTGTGGTGGTGGTGACGGGTGGTGGATCTCGGGGTGGTGAAGGGTGGTGAAGATGGGACGAAGAAGGGTGTCTAAGAGTCTAAGGGTGGTGAAGGGTGGTTAAGCTATGATTTTTGATGGTTATTTGATGGTTGTTGATGGTTTTTGTTGGTTATTTGTTGGTTATTTGTTGGTAGTTGATAGTTATTTAGTGGTAAACGAGCGTTGAGGAGGATGATTGATGGATATAAGCACAAAGAAGGGTGAATTGATGCTTGGTTGACAGCTAAGAATGGTGAACTGATGGGTAGTTGATGGGTAGTTGATGGTAAAAACTGTGAATCATGCTGGTTAATAGACGTTAATCGAAGGTTGAGAAGCTGTTTAATAATGATTTTTGGTGCTTAATGATCGGTGTTAATGACGGATGGTTAATGATAGTCGTTGATAAGCAGTTGATCAATAATGGTGAATTAAGCTATTGGTAATAACTATGGATGGTGAATAACTATGTATAACAGTTGTTTTTTTGGTCATCGTAAATCACAGTTTTGGAATGGTGGTTGATCATGAAGAATGGATTATATCTTTTCAATAGGCATCATTAGTTCAAAATCAACAAAATCCATCAACTTTCACTGGTTCATCTCTACCTTCAATATTCATTATGCACTCATGATTCATCCCCTGATATACCACCACTCCTACCACCCCCTGGTCAGTCTCTTGTAGATTAGAAATTCTCAACCCAGGTTTTGGTCGGTTTGGGAGAAGGGAGGCTTGGTTGATATCCAAACATGTTTAACCAATGCTTAGTGGTTACAGTTTGAACCAATACCGATGGTCTTTGGGTAACCCTTAAATGCACCTGAGTCAACCACTATTACTCGTTTCCAGCATTCATGAATCATCACTACGATTCTATCACCAATCGGGAAACTCAAACATTCTTGAGTGAATGATTGTTGATGTATATTGTGAACGGCTATTTTGGATGTTCAATATGTTAATGCATGTTGTTTCATGTTGTTTAACCTAGTGACTGACCCTTATCAGCCATTTCTAAAACATTGGGAAGCATCATTGATCAGTATGACGAACATCCCCCAAAGATGGGTAGTTTTGAAGGGGGCCGGCAGCAGGTTTTGGCAACAGGTGCCATCAACTGAGCCAGGGTCATATCAAGCTCATATCAGTAATGAAGGTTGGGTCACGAATGATGGCAATCACAGCGTTGCCCACGTGATGTCAAGGATGAAATCAAGGGGTAGATCTCACTGCGGTTGGCTTCATCACCATGGAGGGCTGGAAGGGCCAGTGCACAAACAACGGCAGTGACGCCAGTAACGCCAGTGGGGTTGATTCGCGGGGCATGGCTGGTTTTAGCTGCTATTGACCACGATTTGCCATTATCAAACAAGTATCCATCTTTACATATCTAACCGCTGTTCAACATCAGCAACCACAATCGATCACAAATTTGCCACCATCAACCATTTTCACTAACCATTAACTAACCACCATGAGCCATTGCTTCAGAGAACCAAGTGTTATCAGCCATCAATGAACTATCATAAGCCATGGTTGATCAACAAGTACCAATCATTGTGAGGCAGCTCTGAAGCACCATGACCAACTATCATCTATCCGTCACTAACATTTGGTGGTTTCTTAAAATGGGGGTACCTCCAAATCATCCTAGATTAATCATTTGTATTAATAAACCAATCATTTTTTGGGCTCCCAATGTAAAGATACCAGAACTTTGTAAGGATTATAAGCCGTCATGATCATCATTATCGAGCTGATTGATCATTAATGGACCATGAATGAACCGTCAAGTAATTATCCATCCACCATTTTGATTGACCATCATTTATCATCATTAACCATCACAAGCTAAATATGATCATGATGAGCCATCACTAAGCTTCACTAATAATCCTCAACCAGCAGTCGACCATCAACCAACCATCAACCGACAGTCCTGAACTAACAGTCAACCATCATTGACCATGATACAGCATTCTGAACCATAGAGATTAGGCAGAAAATAAACATCCAGGAACAATTATCAATGATCCACTGACCATCCATCGGGTGCATTGACCATGTAGATTCTCCATTGAATAACCACACCAGCAAGCATTTGTCAACCATTCAAAGCCATCATGAACCATACATACGGCGTAACCATATAGATGGCACTTCATCAACCATTTCTCAGCCATGTTGATTTATCAACCGGATGGATTAGCAGCCATATCCATCCATCAAAGATTTATCCACGATCAACTCACCATCCATCAACCATTTTATCAACCATTAAAAACCATAATACATGGTGATCATCGATCAATCCTGATGAACCATATAGATTAGGCAGCGATAACCATTCAATTCTGGTGTTTCTCATTTAGGGGTACCCCCAGTTATCATCCGCTATTAAGCAATGATAGATGTCTGTGGTTAGCGGATGATCAACCATGGACAGATATCTGTAGTTATCATCCGCTATTAATCATAGTGGTTAATAGATGGGTTTTATTTGATAATGGTTGATCATGGTTTTACAAGCATTATTATTAGCCATGATATTAACCACCAGGTAACCATGGTTAAACTGATGAATGGTTGATAGATATCAGATATCTGTTGTTAGCAGCTTGAACCGTCCACTTTCCATGCCGCGCCTCAGACGGGCGACGAAGTGCGTCGCTACGCCTCCAGTGGCGGCACCGATGTGCCGGACGAGGCGGGCCTGTGGGGAGGGCTGCCATGGTGAAGGCATGCCCACAATGGCTTGGAGGATTGGTGGTGATGATTTTTGAAGGGATATGATGGTTGGTGATGGTTATTGATATTGACTGTTAACACGTATATAGTGGTCAATATGCAGGGAAATGACTCATGAGAATGGGTGATGATGCGAATGGTTTGTAATGATTGGTAGTGATACTTTAGAACAGCTATATATAAAGTCACTATTCACGCATGCATTTATCATTAGCATGCATGATTCACCGTTGTCGACCCTGGTTGGCTGTTCTTATTCTGTATTATTCATTGTTCCGACAACTACCAACCTTCATGAGCCGTTCTTGTCCTGCATGAAACCTACTCAGAGACAAATCTTCAGATTATTTTCCTGTCGAACATGGTGTTTCTTTGCACATTGCAACCCAATGTCCGAAAATAGGAGCCAGCACCCAATAAGTCATCAACAATTGCCAAGCAGCAGCAATGGTGAAGGACTGCTATAGCCTAGAATCTATTGATCGTTGATGAACGATGGTCTATACCGGTGACCAATGGCAGTCAGTAACGGTAGCTGTGTGATCTTCGCCGTAAATCGCCCCTGCCCGTGGCGAGTTTCAGGTGCTGGACAGGGAAGACTCCCCATGTCCTTACACCGGTGCGGGTGCATCCTGGAAGAACGATGTGTCCGGGCTCCCAGACGGGCAACAGGAGCTTCCAACTGGGGTGGTTAACCACTGGCAGTCCCGTACCTGGAAGCTGAAAATGACAAGTTTTAATAGGTCGAACCAGCTATAAATGGTGGATTTTCTACTTCCAGGTTAGTTTGCCAGAGTGTAACCGCTATCATCAAGTATTTGCAAGCATCACCCATCCGTTGCGACCAATATTGACCATCATTTTGCGTCATTGCGAGACACTGCGTTTTATGTCAAGCGGAAATGCATGAAGAAGGAAAGATTTGTGATGTCAGATGGCAGAACGCAAACGGGAGGGTATACATCAGTACAACCGGCGTACAAATGGACCATGGCTGAATGATCACTGATGCTCAACAATAGCTAATAGTGATGGTTGGAAATGACGGTTCATGATCATGATAGTTTAAGTGATGCTTCAGGATGGTTGTAAATGATGGTTGATGATAGATGGTTGATGATGGTTCTAAATGATGATTGTAAATGATGGTTGTACAAGATGGTTGATGATGGCTGACAATAGCTGATGATACTTGTGAAGCTACATTCAATATTTGAGAGTTTAACCAGCATGACAAACGATAGTAAATTGAATGACTCAACAATAGCCACACAAGTTTGTAGCCCCCAATCATTTTTGCAGGGGAGGGCACCGATTTCTTGAGTATGCCTTTCATGTTCAGCCCAACATGTAGCTTTGTCAACAAGGATCATTTTTGCGTGTCCAAAGATTGGGAGAACAGACTCCGAGATTGGATTTTAAAGCTTTGCAGCTCTGAATTTATGGGGGCCAGGTGATTTCCATTCTATGTTTGGGAGCTTAGGACTAGGTCCATGGCCTTCTTGGTATCCGGGTGCAGAGATGGTTCCTCCGGTGAATGACGCCAGTTTTTGAGGTGTGATGCGTTTCATGCTTCGGTGAACAAGTTACGCAGGCAATGAAACATCACATTTTTTTTGGAATCATGTGGACATGGTGATGTCCTATTACTACCTTAGGTATATAGCGTGTGTAAACGTGCAATGTTGCAAGCATCCTTGTCTTGTCAGCCACAAACGCATGCGTGCAGATATCCAGATTGATCCACCTCTTCGTGATATCAAGCCATATCGGTTCATGCCTTCGATTTTGTCGGCAGATTTCGTAGGTTCGAGTTCCGATGGCCAAATAGTTGAACCGAAAAATTGCTTCCGCAAACCTTTGAAGCCCCATCTCAGCAATTCATGTCCGACCAGGTTCAGCCCAGTAGGAAAGGACTCCATGGGTTTCCTCCGTTGCAAGGCCAACACCATGGTGGGTCGAAGCACAGTTGGGAGCCCCGACTGGGCCTGGGTGCGTCGTCGAAAGCGCCGGTGATGTCTGTCTGCAGCATGGGCCACCTCCGGAAACCAAGCTTTGTGGTGATTCATGCGCCTAAAACCAGCTGGTTGACTCATGAAAAAGCTGGTTTGCTCATGAAAAAACTGGTTTGCTCATGAAAAAACGACCTCGTTTTTGATTCTTTTGATGAGTCTTGGGGTACCCGGATTTATGTTGAACAACGAGGGGCATCCCAGTTCTTCCAGCAAACTGGTTGCGGCTTGAACCACCGGTAGCACGGGTAGCCGAACGTCCACGGGGTCTCCACGGATGGTGTGGACTAACCCGACCATGGCGAGCTTCCAAAGCTGGTTGCACCAGGGCTTGGATGATGTAGGGATGTGAGTGGTAAAGGTTGTCGGTAAGTGCCAGAAATCAGTCGTTTGGCACCTTTATTGGTGGTTACTTAGAGCTCTCAACCATCAGAAATTCGAGGTCTTGTTTACCTCATAAGTAGTTGAATGTGGGCAATCAAGGAAATCATCTTGAACCAGAAGAAAGAAGCATATCGCAGTGATGGCTATGACGACACCTGGTGATACCACTGTTGTTGCTGCTCCTTGTCGGTTGTACCACTAGGATTGTTGGATGATTCTTTGGTTGTACCAGGTAGGCCAAGGTCCATGCATTTGAAATGCTGTGACCACGGTTCCTCATTGTGACCATGGTCAATGATGATCAACAATGGTCACAATGATCAGCCATTCTTGAATGAGGATGATTATCACAATGTCTATAGTGACCATGGTCTACTTGATGATGATGATGATGATGATGATGATGATGATGATGATGATGATGATGATGATTCTGTTCGTGATGATGGTTCTGAATGATGGCTCTAAGTGATGGTTCATGTTAGTAAATGGCTGGTTGAGAATTGTGAATGATGGTTGATGATGGTGAACGCTTGTTAGTGATAGGTAACACTGCCATCTTTCTCCCATGTGTATCGCGGGCCGCTGGCCCAAGACCTTGCAATCCCACAGAGAGCCAGGGTTTCCTTGTCGGAAACAAGGCCAAGACACTCTAAGAATCGAATCTTTGGAGATGTCGTCCATCTTTGGAGATGTCGTCCGTCTCAAAGGTCTTGTTTCGGCTGCTATGTGTTGCTGAGGTCTCACACTGAAGGACCTGCGGATGACGAATCCATTCCACGGAAGATCGAAGGATTGCGGGACCATGGGAGCTTCAAGGGATGCGTTGGATGTCTTGGCCCAAAGGTGTCACCTTAAGGGCTCCCCGAACTGCCTCTGGACCACAGGTTACAGCTGTTTTGTGATGAACCTGGTGATGGGTTCATTCCTGAGCCATGGTGGTTGTTCCTTTGTTCTTCCCCTGGGCTTGGTGAAAATTTCCCACTGGGCATGATCAACCACATTAAGCATCGTATAGACTCTATCAACCATATTGCTTACTCAATTATCTTTTAAGCCACGAGTTACTTATTATGAACCGATGTTAAACCAACCCTCCAACGGAATCATCAACTATCAGTCGGATGATCAGCAAGTGCGCAGGGGTATGCAGTCTTCATGTTGGAGCATGCTGGTTGAATAGTGGCGTTATCCCGCAAATGTGACCATTTTTGGTGCAGTGAGGTATCCCTGCACTTGTGGCCGTTCATAATGCTTGACACTCGTTGACAATGGTCAAGAATAACCACCAACAAAGTTGCATCAATCAAAAGATGGTTCATAATCATAAACAACCGTTTAATTGGGACATTTTTTTGATTGAAGCGACTTTGTTGACTTGGAATTTTCCGATCTTCAACCAATGATCAGTTGTTGTTCCATTTATCATGGCTTCCACAGATCAATGGCCTATCCGGAATGGATACCCCGGGGGCGGGGGCCCCGCCATGCCTCAGCCACTGGCAGCAGTGTGACAGGCTGGTGGCGAGTGTTGGACTACCAGCGGGATCCAGAGACTGAGGCTTGCAGCGGAATTCTGCGAGTTTTGTTGGTGAAATCTTCGAGACTTCTCTGAGGCTGTGGATCAGCTCATGCTGAAGTTCGCAGCCTGATTTGTTGAATCTGTCGATTTGCATAGACTTCTTTAGATATCACATCTTCACAACTCTCATTCAACATGTCCTTGGTTGCGTTCAGTACATTCTCATTTTTTCCTTTACCAAACTAGCGCTACTGAACTGCTGGCTCAGTTGGATTCGGATCGACAAGTGACGCATCAACAACCATAATCGACCAGCATTAAGCATCACCACTACCAGTATCAAAAAGAATTTTCGCAACCCATGTTTGAGACCATGTCATTAATCATCATCAACCATCATGGGCCATCCACCTAAAATACAAGCTTGCTTCCGCAAGGCAGGCGGGTACCTCTTGGGAAGTTTGGTCTTCGGAAGTGAGCATGGCAGGTGGGTACGACAAAAGGATCCATATGCAAGTTGGAGTGATCTATCAGTTCTTCCATGCAGTTTTTTTGTTGAAGGACTATATTTGAAGTTCTTCCAAAGTTCTTCCAAAATATCAACCGTTCTTGACAACTATCAACCATCAACTCAATCATTAACTGCCATTACTGTCCATCGTCAGCCATGAAACAAACCATTGTCAACCCCCATTCACCATTCTCAAACCATTCTTGAACCATTCTCGAACCATTCTTGATTCATTCTTGAACCATTTTCATTCAACTTTGGGCCTTGACCATTCTCAAGCGTCATTTCCATGTCGCGATGAGCTTTGCATGGTACCCCCTGACTGAACCGGATGAGCTCCGATGGAATCCCATGACTGGGCAGCGGAGGTGGGTGACGACCTCGCCATCAACGAGCTGTGCTTTGTGGAGAAGCTGTGGACGGACCGCGTCAGGGTCTTCAAGGTGGGCGTTGCTGGGGCAGGGCAGGGCCTCCGTGGGTTGGTGAAAGGTGGCTGGGCCTGGCAGGGCTGGCTGATTTGTTGGTTGGTTAGTTGGTTGCTTAAGGTTGAGGTGAGGTGAGCTGAGGTGAGTTGAGTTGAGTTGAGTTGAGTTGAGTTGTTGACACAACCAAAAGCAATAGAAACCAACAAGAATCGGAATGTAACCAACCAAGCTTTGTTCTTGCCGAAGCCCAACTCGCCAAGCTCTTCTTGTTAAACCCCAAAAATAGCCACGTAGTTTTCCAATAGACTGAAATTGGAATTCATTTCAAAGAAGGGTTGATTGAATTGGTTGGCCAGCAACCATTATTAGCCATGAACTGCAATGGTTCAGCGGGCAGTCTGTAATGGTTTTGCTGATTTATTGTGGCTCATGATCATCAATCCTGGGAATAGCTGCCAGCCAGCAAAACCGAGAGGACAGAACAGGGGCGTTGCGAATCCGATTATTTCATCATGAATCCAAGAAACGAGTATATCCTGAGGCTGTTAAAGGCTACCACGGTTACCCAAGATCTATGTAGATCTATGTCAATACAGCATAGGACCATTCCAGGGTTTGGGGCAACTCATATGGCAAAGACAAAGTGTGCCATGGCTGTTGCAACCAACCAGCCATGAAACCGCCAGATGTGGCAAGTCTGGAGTTAATGATGGTACCCTTGTTAAGACTAAGTGGTGCTGACCCAAGAAATGGTGGGCTTACTACTATAAATGGTTGATATTAGATGATTTAGGGGTACCCTGTTTTGAGCAACACCTAAGTGGACCCCATCACCAAACCATCATGATGAACAGGGTAACCAACCAGTTCTGCGGTACATCACGTTTCGGGTCACGTTTCGGCCCCAGCTTGGCGAAACAGCCCGTGGCGCGCCTGGCATCCGTCCGCGCCATGAGTGACATGATGAGCGGCCAGACTTTCGCGGAGCTTCTGCAAGAACACCTGCAGAAGTTGTACGAAACCGTACTGGAGGATGCCGCGAAGGGGTGTGGCTCAACATGGTGACTTCCCAGCAGAAATTGATGTGCCAAGACGGAGCTGATTTCAGGTTGGTCCAATCATTCTCGATTGCTGGTGTTCGGCATTGTTTGCATGGTTGATTGTTGCTGGTGATTGTTAGTGACTGGTGTGCCATTTTTTTGTGGACGGGTTGAGGATGGCTGTGATTCGCATAGGAATGAAGGGCCAGTGAACCTGTCAGTTCAGCCCCTGGTGGTTGTGAAAAGTTAACCGAAGAGATATCAACGTGTTGGTATGGCACCTACCTACCCAATCTTTCGCAGATTTTGTATTGACCTGTCTGGTACCCACTGTGCAACTTGTCCATGGCTCATGATTGGAGAGCTTGAAGTTCTTACCGAATCAACCTGACCTCCGAAGCTACCGCAGTCATGCCATCCTTGTTCCCTGACCTACAGAAACATCCAACCGTCAGGCATTGATCATAGCCCAACTCATGGTTGCTAATGGTGAATTTATGTTGTGGGTCATTTCTGATGGTCAATCACTACTTCTATTTTGCAACCACTATAGATCGTCCCTGATGTTTTTACAAACGGTCATTCACAGTCATTGATGGTGGTATTGAAGATGGTTCACCGTTAACAGCCAACTATCCCCAGGACGCCTTCGAGTCATCAAACCGCCTTCCCCTCCCCTTCCTCAACACCTTCAGGTTCGCTCCATCGCCCTTTCCCCACCCCCTTCCTCCCTTCCCCACCCCCAACCCCAACCCCCACCCCCAACCACCCCCAACCCCGGAACCCCCTCAACCCCAACCCCCAACCCCCACCCCTCAACCCTTGGTTGGTGATGGTTGGTGGTTTGATTGGTAGAAAGGTTGGTGGTTTGATTTAGTTTGATTGGTAGAGAGGTGGGTTGGTTGGTGATGGTTGGTTGGTGATGGTTGGTGGTTTGATTGGTAGAAAGGTTGGTGGTTTGATTTAGTTTGATTGGTAGAGAGGTGGGTTGGTTGGTGATGGTTGGTTGGTGATGGTTGGTGGTTTGATTGGTAGAAAGGTTGGTGGTTTGATTTAGTTTGATTGGTAGAGAGTGTGGGTGGGTGGGGGTGGGTGGGTGGGTTTGGTTAGGTTGGTGAGGTTGGTGAGGTTGGTTTGGTGGTTGGGTGGTTGGTTTTGGTGCTTGGTGGGTTGAAAAAAAGCAAGGCTGGACAGCTATAGGGTCAACAAAATCTGGTGGTGAATGGTGGTTGATAAGGGGGAATGAGCGACAAGAGGGGGGGATATGGATGTGAGCTGACAGAGGGAAGATGAGGGCAATGATGATGGGGCGATGAGGATTGCAAGGATAAGAATGGCTCAGAAAGAAGTATTTCTTACCAGTTCCACAACGAACACCACTACCAACCAATACTATTTACCAATATTCTTTCACTATGGAGCAATCATAAATTAACCATGATTATTGCTTATCAAACCATCATGAACCAGCTTATTGACCAGCTTCGGAACCAACCTGAACCATCATAGATCAACATTTCCCATCATTCATCATCCATCATTCATCAAAATCCCCATGATTCATCAAACATTCCTCATCAAAATCCCTCTGATTTCACCACCGTTCCCATGGAGATCAGGTTATCCCAGAAGCTGCTGGAGCACGGCTGCCGTTGCACCGTGGTCATGGACGAAGAGGAGCAACAGGAGCTGGACGCCACCCTGGCCCTGCCCGCGGGGGCCTCCGTCCCTGCCCTGGGCGGGCTGCGGATGCGCAAGGCATGGACCATCGGACTGCAGGAGGCGTCGATTCTCCATCGAAATCGAGCCTTGGAACGCGACCGCGCGGCAGGGACTGCGTGACAGGGACAGGTACCGCGTGACAGGGACAGGGACTGCGTGACAGGGACTGGCTGGGTGGAAGTATCAGAAAAAGTTGCAGTTTGAAGTGTCAGAAAAATCAGGGTTGCCTGACTTTGCTACTAAAATGGCAAGCCAAGTGAGTTATATAGTTCTAAGTGTCATCAATCCTGGACTATGCTGGCGGCATTACTTTTCGTCAATCAAGGATTTTGCTACCAGTGTTCTCATGGTAATCATAAGTTGGTTGCCTGTAGCAAACTCCTTTGGGAGGGCCTACATTCAGAATCGATCGATCCAGGATGGCTCTTGAAGCGAATCCAGAAGTTTTGGAAGCTGCCCAGCTGTTGTTGTTGGTTGTTGGTAGGTTCTTGGCTTGTTGGTTGATGGTTGTTCCTTGTTGGTTGTTGGTTGTTGTTTGTTGGTCAATGGTCGATGGTGGCTGCTTGTTGGCGGTTCATTTTTCTGTGGCCCGCGCTGGGCACAGCGGGTTCTGAGGCAACTACCGGGTGTCCAACCACGCCAGTAACTCCACCTTGCGCATGAAGGACGTGCTGAAAGATCCCTCGGTGTTGCAGAAGTGCGTGCTGGGCCCCCGCAACGCCATACAGATCATGTGCCTTGATTGCCAACCCGCCAGGGTTCCATGACATCCTCCCAGTGGTTGCAGATGACCAACCCAGCTGTCCTCCCCACCGACAGGGGTTATAACTGTATATCATTTAGAGTGAAACATGAAGTGAGTGAGGATGGTGATGCCGTTTTTCCCAAAACCAATTCTGCATCAAGCCAGCCATGCACATGATGGGAGTTGTTTTGTTAGATTCGCTTCTGGTTTGCGTCAAACCGTACGACTTGCTGACTGTTCAATCGATCGACTGCTCAGTTGATAACTTGCTCGACTCGTTGCGCTTGAAAAAAACTGATGATTTGCCTGTTCAAACTCATAACTTCGGCTACTGAGTTCAGCTGGACAACCCCAGCTGACTGGAGCTCATGGTCACTGTCACCAGCTGATACGAAAGATCCCCAGCCAGAGCCATGTCCGGATCACCCCCAGCTTCACCAGACCACCAGCTCAGCTCAGCTGCTCAGGTGGTCCTTCTTAGGGAGTTTGTTCATCCTCTGGGATCTCATCACCATTCCTCTACAGCTCTTCGACGTCCCGACGTTCGTGCAGCTGCTGGAACGCGTTGGATGCCTGGTGGCACGCCATGGGGAGAAGAACTGCTGAAATGACGAGCAAGAACAAGCGACCAACCGGGGGGGGGGGATTTGACAGCCCACTGGCCCACAAGTGGCAGCAATTTACGGGTTTGATGTTCAGCGACACAACATCTTGATGTGCAGCGATCTGACCATCATGATATGGAATACACCATGCTAGCAATTTACACTGTACATCTCTCGTTAACCGCAGCTTGGGCTGTGATGGTACCACCCAAACCATCTTTTTAGTTGGGTGCAGATGATTGGGTGCACACATCTATGGATCATTTATCGCTGCTGCTCAATCAAACCTGTGTGTTGGACGGCTTCGCAAGATATCCAAACTTCATAAATTGGTTTCCAACGACACTTTTTTGATGGTTTGGGGCAGCGTGAGCTCCCAGTAAGCTGAAATAGGTGACTGGTCAGATCGGTACGATTTGTAGCTTGACTTTCCTCTCACTTATAGATCCAAGTCCACTCGAAGTGTGGATGCATGTTAGCTGTGAATGGGCTTGTGATCATCGTTCTTGGTGGCGAAATCGTCAACAAAACTGATCAGAATTGTACCTTCTCCTTCTCCATCTCCCAATGACGGGTTCTGAACCATGGCGGTTCAGTTCTCCTTTGGGCTTAAGAGTTTGGTCACACCCAATGTCGGAGTGCTCTGTGGCAGCTAGGAGCCCCAAGAACCCAAACTTTGTGCTGGTTTACCCAGCTCCGGCTCCATTTTTTCGAGCAGGGAAGGGTCATGGAATCCTGTGAGTCGAAAGCACTGGAAGCAGCAGTTGCTTATGACATGCGTCCATGGCCATCCCAGGGAATCTCTCGGCATGTGCCATCCCATGGCCATCCCATGGCCATCCCATGGCCATCCCATGGCCATCCCATGGCCATCCCAGGAACGGTGACCTTCAGCTTTTGGCTCCTGGATATGCCGACGCATCTGATCTTTGGTCGAGAGATCAAGGGCAAAGTGGAGCTAAGACCTGCAAAATTGGCTCGAGAGACGCTGGGACCCAAGGGAGGTGTAAGGGGCCGTGGTGGCTGGTGGTTGAGTGATGGGTGTAGGCATGGCATAGCATGGCATGGCTCTGGGTTCATCATGGTTGATGGATGTTGATGACATAGGTGAGCTTGTTGAGGATTGGCCGAAGGCTCACCTCAACTTAGATAGTTAGGGAGTGGGAACCATGGTTGCAGAGGCACAGGGTGGCCAGTGACTTGTTGTGGTCGCTCCTCAGTTGATCATAGCCCGAGTAGGCTATGAGGCCAGTGACTTGTTGTGGTCGCTCCTCAGTTACCCCGAGTGATGCTTGTGCCTAGTGGGGTAACCTGGCAGTTGTTCCAGGCTCTGGGGAATGGCAGTGACTAAGCAACGAGGATCGTTCATCACCACTGGCAACGTGCTTGGATGCTCTAGTCATCACTGGGCATATCTTCCAGTATTGACCGGTTGAATCGGGTTCTCAATTCTTGCAAAGAAACCGATCTTGTTCCATCATGGTTTCGTTTCTGTTCCATCCTTGTGTCCCTTCGTTTCCTTTCTTCGGTATATCCTTATTTGCTTGTTTGTGCCTTTTTTCTTCTGTTCTCAAGAAGCCACCACGTCCGTAGGGTTCGATGATTTCATACGTCAACATACCCGGAGAGTCCTCACCACACAGAAGTCGTTCTGGGTTTCTTTTTTGGATATCGGGGAGGTATTTTTTGAAGCAATGCGTGGGTCTTTCCTTGAGATGTTTGGACGCTGATGACATTTTGCTGCTTGGAACTATTGAAACTGTTGCACCCTCGCATCACCCCAACAATTCTCGATAGGGACCCACAACATTTTGAGGCACCCGAACGAGCTTGTGCATGTTGGCATGATGGGATTGATGGGTCAAGTGCCGTGTTTCTTCAGCTTGCCAACCTTTTTGGTGCGAGCCGAGCTTGGGTCACGGATCTCTTTCGTCACTCGGTGCTGGGTGATCAACGAGAGCGAACGGTTTAGCAGAACTTGGATGATTAAAATGTCTGCTCACGTGTGATTGAAGGGAAATTGCAATGATGAATCATCATGGATATTAGTGACATCGCTCACAACGGGTAATCACGTGTTCTTCAAATTCGTCATTTGGGTGAGATGTAAGTCATTCCGTATAGTCATGGCAGCGCAGGTTGGAACATACCCAGCGGTGCCATGGAGACTTGGGAGTTTCGCACATCTCTGCCGAGCGGACAGAGTGCAACTGTCTCGGTGCCAAAGACGGGCACGGTAGGGGACTTGAAAACGGCAGTGCAGCAGTCTCTCGGTCGACTCTTCCTGCAGCTTGTTGGGCCTGATGGACGGATCTTGGATCCGATGGAATCTCTGGAACTTGCTGGGCTGAAAGATGGAGATGAAATCACTGCTGTGGCGCAGTGCCCAAGGGTAGCTGCAACGGATTCTGCTTTCGCACTGTGGTGTAGAGCAGGTGAGCGGGTTGTCACATGGGGCAATACAGACAGCGGTGGTGAGAGCTCGGATGTCCGGGATCAGTTGAAAAACGTACAGCGCATTCTTTCCACAAACCATGCCTTTGCTGCAATCTTGGCCGATGGAAGCGTTGTGACCTGGGGCCGTCCAGAATTCGGTGGTGACAGCTCTAACGTCCAAAATCGGTTAAGGAATGTTCAGCAGATTCATGCGACAGCGTTTGCTTTTGCAGCGATCTTGGCTGACGGAAGTGTTGTGACCTGGGGTCATCCAGACTATGGTCGTGCCAGCTCTAGAGTCCAGCATCAGTTGAGGAACGTTCAGCAGATTCATGCCACAGAGCGCGCTTTTGCTGCAATCTTGGCTGATGGAAGAGTTGTGACGTGGGGCCATTCCGAGTACGGCGGTGACAGCAGCACAGTCCAGCGTCAGTTGAAGAATGTCCAGCAGATTCATGCCACAATGTGTTCCTTTGCTGCAATCTTGACTGATGGCAGTGTTGTGACATGGGGCCGTCGAGGGTGTGGGGATGACAACTCCAGAGTCCGAGATCAGTTGAGAAGTGTTCAGCAGATTTTTGGTGCAAGGGCTGCTTTTTCTGCCATCACATGGGACATGGAGATTCATGTCGGTAGCAGCTCTGGAGTCCAGGATCAGTTGGGGAATGTTCGGCAGATTTTCGCCACACAGGAGGCTTTCGCTGCAGTCTTGGCTGACGGAGGTGTTGTGACATGGGGTAATGCACTCAGCGGTGGTGACAGCTCTGAAGTCCAGGCTCACTTGAAGAATGTTCAGCAGATTCAGGCCACAGGCTTTGCCTTTGCTGCAATTTTGGCTGATGGAAGCGTTGTGACCTGGGGCTCCCCATGTTCGGGTGGTGACAGTTCCCGAGTCCAAGATCAGTTGAAGAATGTTCAGCAGATTCATGCGACACGGGATGCTTTTGCTGCCATCTTGGCTGATGGAAGTGTTGTGACGTGGGGCCATCTGGAAAGAGGTGGTGACAGCTCAGAAGTTCAAGACCAGTTGAAGTATTGTTAGCACATTGATGCCACAGCGAGTGTTTTTCCAAGCTTCAAATTCGAGTCATTGGATGAGAAAGACAAAGATGTGATCTTGCTAGCGATGGAGAAGTGATCTTTCAAGCCTGGCCAGCGGATCATTCAACACAGTGATGATGGCGACTGCCTGCACGTGGTGGAAGAGGGGCTTGTTGAGTGTAAAGTCTGGCAGAAGGGTGTCGAACAAGTTGTAAAAACGTGCTGCTGGCGATGTTTTTGGAGAGCTGGCGTTGTTGTACAACTTTGCAAGGGCTGCAAGTGTCGATTCCAAGAATGCATACACAGTTTGGCGTCTAGACCCGTGTTTTTTGAATGGGTTATTCCTGTTGGGTGCTATCTACGTTTGCTGGGAAGATGCCTCGAACATTGACCAACGCTTCTGACATCATTTCCCAACCCCGGGATATGGTAAGTTTCCAAAATCGGGGACCCCATATCATCCAATATTATTGAATCATTTATAGTAACATACCAACCATTCTCGGGGTTCCCCATTGTAAGAACCCCTCACATGTTGCTTTGTTGATTTCGTTCGGCTCCCAACAGTGACGATCAAGTCTGCCGTGACTCGATTACTCGATTGGCTTTTCCCAATTTCAGATTAAAAGTGGTAGTGTCCATAAAGCACAAGTGGGATGCAACATTCGCACGCCACTAACAACTGCTGACATTTTAGTTATTGGTTGGGCCTTCTGACCAAGTACAGTTGTGACAAAGAAGCAACCAGTCGGAACCGCTAGCGGCAATGCACAACCAGCTGAGTGCTACTTCCGTTTGGCCCCTCCTTCGATTCACCCAAGTTGGAAAAGAATCCAGTTGACCACGCCCAAAAAAGCTCAGAAGGATCGGGAATCATGACATGGGTGTTTCTCAGAATACGGGTACCACCCAATGACCCATTCATAGTCAATTTATAGCAATAAACCCACCATTTTCGGGCTCCCAAACTGGAAACCACCATCCATGGATCCACAGTTCATTCAGCTCCCAGGTATTTTTACAGCTGGTTCCTGCTGGATTTGATGGTCATATCCATCGACGTGGGGTTGTTTATGGTGGAGGAGCTCAGTGGTGGCTGGCGCTCAGCCAGGTTTCTCAGGAGCAGCGCTGCTCAGCGGTGGGTAGGGAGGGAGGCCGGGAGCCAGGGGTACCCTGGCGGACTGCCCATGAGCCAGGGCTACCATGGAAAAGCGAGGCCAGGAGCCAACCGGAGTGTTCTGACTGGAAGGTAGTGTCATTGTCAACATTCACTATCATTAAGCCTTTTGAGTTGTGGTCAACCACCGGACAGTCGGTCATTTCCAAGCATCCGTGGTGGATGAGGGTAGCCAGGTGGATGTTGTTTCGAAGAATTCATGAAGCATCATCAAACGCAACTAAGCACCACTAAACCACAAAGGTTGAGTCATCACTAGGCATCACAAATCACCATCAGACAGGCTGAACTCAACCATCCTTCACCACAGTGATGCCTGTTCTAAGGCACTACGAACTACTACCCCCTTCACCATCCCATAGGTTTAGCCCCTTAAGTAACCCCAGCTGAACCTCCATCCACCGTTGAGCCTCCCATGGGTCGCGTGGGGCAGGACCCTGCGGCTGCTGCGGTTGCTGCGGCTGCTGCGGGTGGCGAAGCTTCAACAGGCACTGACGCTGTTGGCCAATCGCTTTCTGTCGGCGCATGCCTTCATGGTGATGAAGGTCGTGGCAGGCGAGGAACGGGCGGCGAAGGGCCCACAGGGGGCGACAGCTGGGTGGGATGGTGATTGGGAAAGCTGGTGGGTCAGATATATAGGTGGTGGCTGGTGGTTGGTGGCTGAATCCCTGGTGGTTGATTTGAGTGGTGGTTGGTGGTGAAGAAGTTGAGACTATCAATTACGGACCAACAACGGGTAAGTTAGCAGTAATGGATGAAGGTTGTGACCGAGTGGTGGGTGGTGTTGATGGCCACTGCTATCCCCTATGATCTTGGTTGTGTTTGTTGTGGTCGTTGTGGTCGTTGTGGTCGTTGTGATTCTTGACTGTGTGGCAACAGACCGCTTGAAACTCAGAACAGGACCTCCTTGAAGATGGTTGAATACTTGTAAGCCACTGATTTGGGGGCTCCATGCTCCCTTTCCACCATGCAAAGTGTATGATATGTGTTGGGTAAGGACCTCTGAAACTAGTTGGGCTAAATGCTTGTAGTGCCTCTTGCCTTGAGCCCGTGAGTCCACAGAGCTATGGGTCAGAGGCACAAATCATCCTGGGACATGGATGCATGTTCTAAGAATCATGGTTGATGGTGGTTGCTGCTAAGCACGGCTGATTGGGTTTATCAATGTCTACTGTATACTCTTGGAAATATGAACGGACTAGCCAGGGCTATAGAGACCCCCTGGTAAGAATGCGATAATTAGCTATCATTCACCCGTTATCATTTGCCATCATTGACCATTCTTCAGAGTTGAAGAGATGCGAGAAAGGCTACCGTAGCAGTGGTGGACATGGATTCTAACGGCAAATATCTTGGTGTGTCATCGCTGAATCATCGTTAATCATGGCGAATCCTGCTCAGCTGTCTGCAGCTCGAACTTTGGGCCACATTTCGCCTGGGAAAAAATTGTCCTTCGCACCCCAACTTTGCCAGATCTGATGATTCAGATCCATGTCGCCAGGTTTGATGATGATTTTGGCCATCAACCACATCATAGCTTCTTTGCCTGCAGTGTTTTCCACAAGCTGCGGTGCGCAAACAGCTCACCAGGCTCTACAGCAAAACCGCAGCTAACTAAGACAAGTCTCCTTAGTGAACACCAGGGAATAATTCCAACCGGAAAGGAGTTGCTCTCAACGGAGAATCTCCAACTGCAACACTTTTCAACCAAGGCCTGCTGCTGGTACGGCATCGGTTCCCTCTACTTGGACGGTCGTTCGTGGTTGGTGGGTGCCGAGATCAACGAGAGCACCAGCTTCTTCGAGGCCTATGCTGCGTCCATACACTGGGCGCTTACCCAGTTCACCCCGGCCACCAACAACATCGCGCCGGACAACGCGCTGGAACGGTTCTTTGCCGTGTGGGTGATCCTGCTGGCTATGGGTACCTTGGAGATGGTGGGGCATGGGAGATGGATGGGAAGGTGTGGTGGTAAGGGATCATGATTTACGTTCAGATGTAGATTTGTGGATGTTGGTTTGGAGAAAATTTGGGTTCATAGAAATTGAGGGGGGGACATGGTGATGTGGAAGATATGGAAGCTTGGGTCAGTCGGGGAGAATCGGAAACGATTCAAACAAACAACGCTTGCACCGTGTGTCGCGGCATGTCTCAGTTCAATTTTGGTTGAACTTGGGATCGAAGTTGGCTGGTTCAAGGTTTTATGCCACGATGTTTTTCAAGAGTTGTATGGAAGAGTGACCAATCAACCGCGTAGTTTATCCTTCAATGACCTTTAAAATGGGGTTCCACACCGTCAATGCGCCAGCCACCCTTTGAAAACAGCTGCATCCCAGCAAAACACAACGGGCGCGGAACAGCTCAAATGCTGCGGGGTTACCAACGAGATTTCCAATGATGAATCGTGGATGTGAAGTTCTCCATAGCCATAGGGAGCCGAAGGGCAATGACCGGTGGCATTGTCATGGGTAAAAACTCACGGCCATGAAGGCTACTCATTGGCCTGCTGGTTGCCGAACTGCCATCTGTTTCCAGTTATGCGGTCGGATGTTTGCTGGTTCAAGTCGTCAAGTCTGGTTGGTTTCGTGTAGCCTAGGAGCCCGAAACCACACCACCCGAATCCTTCGCACGGCTCCATGCTGAACCAGTGCCATGTCACCTCCCACTTCGGTGCCTGTAGGCGCTACCTCCAGCGCCGCGACTCAGGCGTCTTCAGTTCCTTCATCAGTTCCATCACCAGCACCGTGAGCTCCCTGCGCACCTATCGCCAAGAACAGGCCAAGAAGCAGTCGCAGCTGCTGAGGTTCTTCAACGAAAGGACGGGGGGCAGCTGGGATCCGGGCCGCTGTTGGTGGGGATGGGTCCGGTGAGGAGGTCTTCCACCGCGTGCGGCCGAGCGTTTTTGAGCGTTCATTGTCACTCGAAAGATCCTCCCGACCGTTAGGTAGCATGATTTTTAGAAGTGTATTCCAACAACTATTTAACCAAACATTTGGTTACTTTGCAACGAGCTTCATACTATCTAACCAACTTTTTGTCAGTTTCTAAAACCTCAACCTTTTCGCCAGTCGTGCACTGGGACGTTTCACCCTGGATCATTGATTCCACCAGAACGAAGCACCTGTGGGAGGAACTTGTCGACCGATCTCTATGGCCGGGTGCAAGACATTGTGCGAAAGCAGGGCCTTTTTGAGGTGAGATGTGGCGAACGAAGCGCTGTGGGGGTGGGCTGGTTGATTGGTTGCTTGGTGGGTTGGTTGGTGGCATTGCGAGCTCTGCTCCAGTCAGTTTTTCTGCATTTGCAGGACAGTGGCTGTGAATCCTCCAAATTGCCTGCCTGGCTTGAAGATATACTTTCCTTGGTTCAGGGTTTCACGGATGATGGAGTGCAGTTCGCTCACAGCAGCCATTTTTTCAAATGTGGTGCAGTTCATGGATGGTCTATCACTTCCCCATGAAGTACGTACCCCAGACTGGATGGTTCCTAGGGCCATTTGCTGGTTGCCAATTCACAATTTTCAACGCCTTCGATTCCGGAGGCGATAGGGAATAGCCCCATTAGTAACTTGCGAACTTGCCGGGTTTCCCCTGAACGAAGAGGGGCAAAAAGCAAAAGTCTCCTGGTTTCACTTCAGCTCGAAGTGACGACCCGTGTGGTGGGTCTATGACAGAGTGGTGCCCCCCAATTGGTTAAGTTAGGTCAGTTTACTCCGGCGACTACCAGTGATAATAGATATAACTAGATTCTAAGGTGGCAAATTTCAACTGTGATTTAAACTAATATTGATACTAGATCTTGTAGTAGCTTTCACTAGATTAAACTGCAGGTGAGGCTCAACGAGAAGGAAGTCACGCTCTTCAGCGGAGTTCCCGAGCGGCTCATGATTTTGATGCATGAGGAGATGTACTTGGCAGCTGTGCACCTGGGCATGGCGCAGGGTGGCCTGGTGGGCTGGGATCCAGCTGGGGTAGGCCCTAAGGCTATGCATTTTAGCACCACAAACGTGGATGAAAAGGTACTTGTTGAGGGGAGAAATTTTGATGTGGTGGGTAATTTGTTTTCGGGAAGCATCCCGAAGAGGCTACTCCTCAGAAATTCCTTGTGTCTTCTCATGAAAGGGCATGAAGGACCATGTGAGTTTCGGCCAGGTGCTTTCCGTTCCTTTTCGACCCAAAGTTTCCAAACGAGTCCCAACCCGCATTCCTTCGTACCTACTTTGACCCATCCCTCGCGAACCGGTGAATCTCAGCCCCCCTTTGCCATTGCTGGCGACCGACCTCCAACCGTTGCCACCGCCGCGCCGAAGCGCTGGGCTGGGCTTCGATCCCTGCGGATCCCAGGAACGCCTTGAGCTTTTGGCCCATGTGGAGCTACTTCGAGGACCAAAGCTTCTTCCGGGAGGCTTCGTCGGCAGCAGTCCGCTGGGGTGGTGCTGGTGCTGGTTTCGTTGGGAGGGGATGGGTGGGTCAGCTGAAATGGAGCCAGGCAACGGCTGTACAACCAACTCACCTGAAAGAATGGACCCAACCACTAACTGTAGTTGCTGTTGTTTTTTGGAAGCTCAGTACTTCTCATATGTTTCAGTCTGGCGGTGAATCCTTCTAGCTAGGAGCGCTGGCTCGCATGAAAGCTGCCCAGACACTAACTGATCAGCACCAGGGAGACGCACCTGCGCCAGGTGTGTCACAGCTGCATCGTGGAGCACGTGGCGACGCCGGCGCAAGATGCCTTTATGCCAGGCACGGACTGCCAGGAGGTCTACGTTATCCAAGCAGGCTGCGGATGGGAGGAAGGTGGTGGGGGATGTTTTTGGGCGCCTGCTACTGGTTGAGTTGTGTGGTTCTGCTTGCGGTTCGTTGTGTGGTTCTTGCTGCTGATGATGACCATGTATTTGTTTATGTACATTATGTCACTGAGTTTGTGTCCGTTATATGTGATTTGACGATATCGCTAGCGGGAAATTAAGAAGCTTCTGTTCAACTGGCTATATCAAAAGTTTATCAACCATGATCTACCATCATCGGAACCAGTTTCAATTACCAGTATTAGCAATCATGTATCACATCATCAATCAGTATTCAATCACTTTGTAATCGTTCTATAACCATACTAATCGTCAATATACATCATATCATCCACAATTTGCCCTATGAATCAGGATGTCGCATCCATTGTCAGCCAGCACCAACCATCATGTTGAACCATGATGAACCATGGTTAACCCTTACTAAATATCATGAACTCCCATCACTCGCCAGTATTCATCATTCCATTACCATCACCAAACATCATCCTTCACCATCACCAAACATCATTGCCACATGGTTCATCAACCATTCCACGTGACCGGCAGGTACCATGCACTACTCAGCCAAGCCTCGAGCATCTTCCAAGGCTAGGGCGAGTTCAGTGGTTCAATAGCTGGTTGATGGCTGGTTAGTGGCTGGTGGTTGGCTGGTTGCTAGCTGGTTCGATCACTAGTCGAGGGTTTGTTGATGGCTGGTTAAGGGTTTTGTTAGCTGCTGGCCAATTTCCCTGGCTAATGGCCGGTTGAAGGCTGGTTGCTGGCCCGGTTGATGGTTGGTCAAGGCCTGGTTGATGGCGGTTTCAGCTGCTTGTGGTTGGTACAACTGTTGTAGAATCGGAGTTGATGAGGATGAGGGGGCGTTCACTCCTGGTTCGTTTCCCCGTCAAGGACTGCCACTGACTGGACTGACTTTGGGATGGAGCACACCGAACTTGCAGGGTTTGTCACAAGGGTTTTGGGATTAAACAAGTGAGGCCAATGTTATGGTCCTTGCCAGCCTTTTCCTCAACGCAGTACCACCAATACTACGTGTACATACACATGCACTTTGATCATGCCCGCTATATGACCACATCTATCTCCCTGCAAGCAATTTCCCTATCCTTCTACCCAACTACCTACCTATTCTGTCATTTATCTCCCTGCCAACCAACCAATCACCCCATCCAACCAGCCAGACATAACTCATCCACCCATCCTCTGAAGCCCCGGGCATGCCCTGCAGGTCTACGAGACCATTCGCGAAAGCGTGGGAGAGGGCACGGTGCTCTGCCTGCCGTGTTTCTGGGCCGATTGGCACCACCGGGGCCGCATGACGTCGGAGGATGTCACGTGTTACTACGTGGGGATCGAGGCGCCCCGTGGGGAGAGTAGGTCTGTTGAGAGGAAGCACGCTATGTCTAGATGGGCGTTTCTCAAGCCATAGGGGGGACCCAAATGGTGGGTTTGTTGCTATAGATGGTTGATCAACTCGATGGTTTCTCAAAATAGGGAACCCCAAAAAATTAGTGTTTTACCAATGGTTGATAAACTGGATGATGTAGGGGTCCGCTATTTTGAGAAACCACCATATAGACATGATGCAGCCATGTGTGTATAGAGTTCTTGCTACAAGTGGGGATTTGTAGATAACATGACCTTTTTTTAAGAACTGCCCACTGCCACTGTTACCACGGTCGATAGTTCGAAGGACTACAGTAATCTTCTTGCTGTACTCTTCCAAAACATTTCAACCTTCTAGACACGGATATCCCAACAAAACACGATCTTTATGCCTTGCAAACATCCCATCATCCCACATCCAACCACCACTTCTGGGGTGCCTCACCTGTGAGGCCGAGAAGTTCTGTACGGCGGCCACGAAGCATGGAGGTCCTCTGTGGCAGTTCCTACAGATCTTTGGGATTCTGCTGGTGGGTCAAATCGAAAGCTCGGACGAGGAGACTGCGGGGGGGAGCTGGGCTGGGCAGTTTGGGGCCATGGGCGACCGGGAGGTTGCAAGTTCCAGTGGTTCACCTGTTAACAACCGTTCGATCATGGGCAAGATCAGCAACCATGGTGAAATTTTTCATGGTTATTAACCGTGGTGATTAGCCATTATGATTCACCATGGAATTATCACCATGATAATTTTCGTGTGAATTGGTTGGCATTGTTGCTTCGGTGCAGCTATGATGAACGTTGATGGTGAAGCTGCAACGGGTGCCATGCCGGGTTCCCGGGTTCAGCTGGTGCCGGTTGCAACTCAGAGTGGTTAAGGTTTCTTTCGTTGCTGACTGGATGGTTGGCAAAATGGCTGTCGCGAAGCGACATTTGCGACGGTTTTCACTCGCAGAACCACCGACTCAACATGTGGTTTGAGGTCAACCGTCATTAGGACCCCAATTGCTTGTTGAGGTCAACCCCGGTCAACTTGTTGGAAGAAGAAGCTGCTTGTTTTTTTGTTTACCGGGGTCCCAATGATGGGTTTGAGGTCAACACAGGTGATGAATTGATGGCTTGGACACGTCGTTGGTCTCCATCAATGGTGGGCGGGTGCATGGCGAATGTCGCACGCCCGTCGATCGGCTGATCCTCCAAATGGTGTTGCATCCCGAGTGGTGCCCGGTAAGTGGGGGATGAGTGAGACGATCGTGGTGAGATGTGGTGAGTATCATTATCATTATCATTATTAGTCTGATTGTGATTATCAATATGATGATGATTCTCATCATGACCATCATTAGCATCAGATATATGAGGATTTTCGTAGTTTCACCGTAATGACAATCTAATAAGTAGTATGATTATGATTGTCATCATTATCAATCATTGTCATTTTTGATAATTACCATAGTAATAACACTAAGGGCACTACTCATCACCTGCCACCCCTTGGAACGCCCAGCTGTGCGCGGAGCTGCCAGGAGAACACCTTGGTCTCTGACCTGAGCCTTGAGGAAGAGGAACAGAGGGCCCAGGGGGGACAAGGCAGGTGTGGAGGTGCGTGGTGAATGGATGGTTGATGGATGGTTCATGCATGGTTTGATTGATGGATCCACTGTAATTACCACCAGTGATGGTTGAGTGGATAATTGATTGATGGATGGTTGATGGTGAAATGGTGGCTGTAGCATGGTTGAATGATGGTTAATTGATGGGGAAATGAAGGCAATTTGATCGTTGATGGATTTTTCGATGGTTGGTTGACGTCCCATTGCCTCCAACACCCGGGTCTTGAATGCCGCGCGGCTGCCTCTAAACCTGTAGGTTGCCTACACCACCAGTGTGCCCCAGACTGACCTCCCATTGCCTCTACCACCCCGGTCTTGAATGTCCCACTCGGCTGGCTCTAAACCTGTAGGTTGCCAACCTACACCACCAACATGCCCCAAACTGACCTCACATTGGCTCTAATACTCGGGTCTTGAATGCCACATGGCTGCCTCTAAACCTGTAGGTTGCCAGCCTACACCACCAACATGCCCCTCATGTTGGTGTCTAATGCCCTGGCCTTGACTGGCACACGGCACCTAAACCTGTAGGTTGCCAACCTACACCACCAACATGCCCCAGACTGACCTCACGTTGGCTCCAATGCCCGGGTCTTGAATGCCACATGGCTGCCTGAAAACCTGTAGGTTGCCAACCTACACCACCAACATGCCCCTCATGTTGGTGTCTAATGCCCTGGCCTTGACTGGCACACGGCACCTAAACCTGTAGGTTGCCAACCTACACCACCAACATGCCCCAGACTGACCTCACGTTGGCTCCAATGCCCGGGTCTTGAATGCCACATGGCTGCCTGAAAACCTGTAGGTTGCCAACCTACACCACCAACATGCCCCAAACTGACCTCACATTGGCTCTAATACTCGGGTCTTGAATGCCACCTGGCTGCCGCTAAACCTGTAGGTTGCCAACCTACACCACCAACATGCCCCTCATGTTGGTGTCTAATGCCCTGGCCTTGACTGGCACACGGCCTCAAATCCTGTAGGTTGCCAACCTACACCACCAACATGCCCCAGACTGACCTCACGTTGGCTCCAATGCCCGGGTCTTGAATGCCACGTGGCTGCCTCTAAACACCAACATGCCCCTCATTTTGGTGTCTAATGCCCTGGCCTTGACTGGCACACGGCCTCTAAACCTGTAGGTTGCCAACCTACACCACCAACATGCCCCTCATGTTGGTGTCTAATGCCCTGGCCTTGACTGGCACACGGCCTCTAAACCTGTAGGTTGCCAACCTACACCACCAACATGCCCCTCATGTTGGTGTCTAATGCCCTGGCCTTGACTGGCACACGGCCTCTAAACCTGTAGGTTGCCAACCTACACCACCAACATGCCCCTCATGTTGGTGTCTAATGCCCTGGCCTTGACTGGCACACGGCCTCTAAACCTGTAGGTTGCCAACCTACACCACCAACATGCCCCTCATGTTGGTGTCTAATGCCCTGGCCTTGACTGGCACACGGCCTCTAAACCTGTAGGTTGCCAACCTACACCACCAACATGCCCCTCATGTTGGTGTCTAATGCCCTGGCCTTGACTGGCACACGGCCTCAAATCCTGTAGGTTGCCAACCTGCACCAGCAACTTGGCAATTTAATGGTTGATGGGTGGTTGATGGGTGCTTCTAGTGATGGTTGAGCGGGTGCTTGATTGATGGCTGAATGATGGCGAATTGATGGTTGACAGGTTTTTGGATGGATTTTTTGACGGTTGATGGATCCACTGCACCATCCTTGACTGACCACGGCATCCCCAAGGTTGAGCCAAGCCACCATGTCCTGCGCAGGACTACGCCAACCTGGTCCTGAGGGCCCAGGAGTTTGCTGCCACCGTGCGCCGGAACCTGGACATCAGCAGCCCGGTGAGCGCGCTGAACCCGCTGCGGAACATCACCAGCCCCACCTTCTCCCGAAGCTCGGCGGCCTCCAGGTCCTCCAGATCCTTGGAAGACCGGCTGGAGATGGTGGACTGCAGGTTGTAGCGGGGCGGCGCGACCCAAGGGGCGGCTGAAATGGCGGATCCTCCAGGTGGAAGGTGGTGGATTTGGCCACCTGAGGTGGTGTTTCTTTTCATTTGTTGCTGACAGGGCCGGAGTCCATACCCAGCAGCTGGAGAAACACAGCGAAATGCTGGGAATGCTAAGCGCCAAGCGAGAGTACCATCTGGTGCGTTGTTGGATAAGGCTTTGGAATGGAAGAAAAGCAAAGCTTGCAGGCAAAGATCAGGTATGGTTCATTGAGGTGCATAGCTGATTGACATGAAGTGATGTTGCAGACTATATGCACTGTCTATTTAAGTACGATTGTATGTGTACTGTCTATTTTAAAAATCAGTACGATGATGCTGTTGCAACTGTATGTTGTTTTTTCAAAATACGGGCACCCCCAAATCATCTAATACTAACCGTTTGTAGTGATAAAAACAACCATTGTTGGGGTTCCCTATTTTGAGAAACCACCACATAACCAGTGTTTAAGGGATTCATTGTCCAAGTCTGGTTGCACCAGGCATGGTAGGATGGCCGCCAACATAATGCAGCGTTGAACGCACGTGTGCCGCCCATCTTTCTGGCACATGTTTCTGCACTTGACTTCCCAAAGGGAAGCTCAGATTTCCGTGGAATTTGCTGGGGCATCATCCTTTGGCAACCCTGGACTTCTCGGTACATGTTGAATAGAATTTAGCATAACTATAGATATAGGTCTGGCACTCCGAGATATGAATAGCATAAGCATACAAGTGAGTAGACTGGTCGGTTTCTGACATGGGGTGTACAACCACATGTGGACTTAGTGAAGGCTTCAAGTGTGGAAGATGACTCCATAGGGAGTGACCCATTGTGATCAGTAAACCACGGATTTTTCGATCCGAGTTTCAGATCGACCTTAGCATGTGATGATCCATTGCGATCCAACAAGTCAGGACTCACTAGGGTGGATGTCCTAAAAGGAATCTTGTTCATGTCATAAAAACCCCAAGCCCTTAGCAAAGGCTAGTAGTGAACAGCAGATGCTTCAGCAGCTCATCCTTGGGTGCCTTTTGGCAAGGCTACGAATGTAGAAGTCCACGTGATGATCGAATCCCCAAGATGAAGATACGAAGCTCCAAGGGGCAGACCTCCATGGTTGATGCCCAGCTCAGCGAAGTCCCAGTGGTCAACCACTGGGGCTGCCACCGACAACGATGCGAAAAGTGAGCGAAGAAACGATCAACGCCGGCTGCGAGCAGCTGAGTCGATGGTCCACTCCCCAGTGGAGACGATGAATGAAGCGGTCTACCGCCCCTCCACACCATCCTGTTTCGTTGATGACCAAGATCAAAGCCATGGAGCCCCAACATTGGAGAAAATAGGGTGATTGATCCCCATCCTAGGATGTGTAGTTTTGATCATCAGGAAGGGGTCGTTCACTGGGTGTTTGAACATAACATTTTGACGCCGTTTTCTGGGGGACCGACGTTGGAATTGGAAGAGCGCAGGGATTTTTGGGACGCGGAACAGCAGTGTTTCTGATGCAGCTCGCCGGTGGGAAACAAAGTTGTCAAACATCACCACTGAAAATATGGGGGCTGTCGACCTGGAAGCGATTTATTTTGAAAGAGGTGAAGCACAATAAATGGTGGATCTTTTTCACTTCCAAGTTAGTTGGGTGTTTCTCAAGTCATGGGGGACCCTTAAAATCATCCAAGTCATGAACAATTTCTGGCAACAAACCATCCATTTTTACCTTTATATAAACCATTCCTAGTCATAACCCATGCATTTTTAGGGTCACCAATTTCTAGTCACAAACCGTCCATAGCTTTAGGGTCATGAACCATTTGTATAGTAATAAACCATCCATAGCTTTAGGACTCCCCCATTTTAAGAAAGCCCCAGTTTGCCCAGAGAGTACTCCCCATAGCCAGGCCGGTGAGCCATCTGGTCCCGGTGGTGGTGTGCCACTATCGAGGGTGTGGGGTCCAAGGGGCCGTGATGTGTTGCTTGCTACGGGGGCCGTGATGGGTGGTGGTTGATCGATGGTTGATGGGTTGGTTGCTTGGTGGTTCATGGTTGGTGGTTATTGGTTGCTGTTGGGGTTTCTGGTCGTTCCCAACCCAAGAGAGTTATAGCAAAAGCAACAACTATCACTGGGCGAGCTTGCGACTGCACGGCCATAGGCGGCACGCAGAGTTTTGCCGCCATGTGGATGTATCATACATATTCTGTCATGTAGGTATAGCCGGTATAGGTCTCGTCTGGAGACAGGTTGATATTAACTAATTAGGACCCTCTGATGATGAGATCTTCTTTGCCGTATCTTCTTGATTCTCCCTGCACAGGATTGGCTGTTGGGAGGAAGCTGAGGAGCAGAGGGTTTCGCTATAGCCCTTCAATGGGCCTTCAAAGGGGGAGCTAAGGAGCTATGCCAGACATGCTTGCACGCACATGGTTCGGTCACGTCTGAGGCTTGACCCATTTGCTGAACCAGTTGAACAGGGGGAGCGGCAGGAATGGACACCACTAGAGTGTTTGGTTATGCCAAAACTTGTTGATGAGTGGATAATTATATAGTAATGATCCAATGGTTCATGATTCAGCTATTCAATTGGCCAATCAACTATTTACCAATGATTCAAAAAGTTGATAATACCAATACAGGTGTTTCTCCAATAGGGACCCCCCAAATCATCCTTTTCACTGACCATCTATAGTAAAAAGCAAGCATTTTTTGGGTCCCTTATTTTGAGAAACCACCATATGACAATGATTGATGATCATGTTGGTGAATGAAAATTAAGAGGCTAGATATACTTTGTACCATAAGCATACCTATCTTCCTCCCCCATGTGTCGAAAGGATAGCATATCAATTCGCCTTGGTGCTTCCAAATCACGTGCCATGTCAAGCCGCCAGCATTTTGGCGACGAAGGAGATCGCTCGAGCCCTTCGCAGCAGGGCACAGAGAAATCGAAATTCCATGCATCTTTGTCCAGTGGACGCTGCGAAACAGTCTCAGTCATCCAGTCTGGGACAGTTGGGGACTTGAAGATGGCTGTGCAGCAGGCTTTTGGTCGACGTTTCCTGGGGCTTGTTGCGCTTAACGGACGCCTGTTAGCTGATCCAACTGAATCTCTGGAGCATACTGGGCTACGAGATGGAGATGCTGTTGCTGTCGTTGCGCAGCAGCCCAAAGTAGCTGCAACCCGTTGTGCCTTCGCGCTGTGGTGTGATACAGGTGCCCGCATTGTGACTTGGGGGGCTCCAAATAGTGGAGGTGACAGCTCCAGAGTCCGTCATTTGTTGAGAAATGTCCAACAGATCCATGCCACACTGAACGCTTTTGCTGCAATCTTGGCTGACAGAAGTGTCGTGACATGGGGCTCTCCACTTTTGGGTGCTGATAGCTCTGAAGTCCAGGATCAGTTGAGGAGTGTTCAGCAGATTTATGCTGCAGGGTTAGCTTTTGCTGCAGTCTTGGCCGACAGAAGTGTTGTAACCTGGGGTCATCCAGACTATGGTGGTGACAGCTCTAGAGTCCAGCATCTTCTGAGAAATGTTCAGCAGATTCAAACCACAGGGTTAGCTTTTGCTGCAGTCTTGGCTAATGGAAGTGTTGTGACATGGGGTAGTCCAGAATATGGTGGTGACAGCTCTAAAGTCCAGGACCAGTTGAGGAACGTTCGACAGATACCTGCCACACAGGGAGGTGCGTTTGCCGCAATCTTGGCTGACGGAAGTGTTGTGACGTGGGGCAACACATTCAGCGGTGGTGACAGCTCTAGAGTCCAGCATCTTCTGAGAAATGTTCAGCAGATCAGCGCCACACATTGTGCTTTTGCTGCCATCTTGGATGATGGAAGTGTTGTGACGTGGGGCAGTCCAGAAGATGGCGGTGACAGCTCTCGAGTCAAGGATCAGCTAAGGAATGTTCATCAGATCCATGCCACTCAGAAGGCTTTTGCTGCAATCTTGGCTGATGGAAGTGTTGCGACATGGGGCCGTCCGGCCGAGGGCGGTGACAGCTCCGAAGTCAAGGATCAGTTGAAGAATGTTGAGCAGATTCACGCCGCAGGGTTTGCTTTTGCTGCAATTTTGGATGAAGGAAGCGTTGTGACATGGGGCCGTTCGGCCGAGGGTGGTGACAGCTCTGAAGTCCAGGATCAGTTGAGGAATGTTCAGCAGATCAGCGCCGCACACCGTGCTTTTGCTGCCATCTTGGATGATGGAAATGTTTTGACATGGGGCAGTCCAGAAGATGGCGGTGACAGCTCTCGAGTCAAGGATCAGCTAAGGAATGTTCAACAGATCCATGCCACACAAAATGCTTTTGCTGCAATCTTGGCTGATGGAGGTGTTCTGACATGGGGCAGTCCAGAAGATGGCGGTGACAGCTCTCGAGTCAAGGATCAGCTAAGGAATGTTCAACAGATCCATGCCACACAAAATGCTTTTGCTGCAATCTTGGCTGATGGAGGTGTTGTGACATGGGGCAGTCCAGAGGAAGGTGGTGGCAGCTCTCAAGTGCAGAAGGAGTTTCAGTATGTGTAGGTTGTTGCTTGCATACAAAACGAAGGGTTTTGACTAACACTTGGCAAAACACTCAGCTGGGCAGGTATGGTCTGGCGGTGACATTGGCGAAAAATTGATCCGAATGTGAGATGATGCTCCCAAGGTTCTGTAGCCACTACCCAATGGCAATCAATCATGATCAGATCAATCATTGTGAAGCATAATTGGCAGCTACGAAGGATTCTGAAGCATTGCTAACATGGCAATGGAGAATCCATCATTTATAGCCGATTTACCAGGGTTTCCCTTAAAACATCGTGCTTTTCCGTTGCCAGGTTGGTTTACTGGAGAGTACTAACACTGAATCATCAACCACTGTGGTGCACCGTTCAGCCTGAGCCAGAAGAGAGGACGGACCCAGGTTCTGAAGGTGGCAAAGTTGCGTGCGGGTCAAGGGTCCCATGCATACCCCAGCTGTTCACATCCCCAAATGAATAAAGTAAGCAGGCTGTTGAGGTGTTCATCCATACATCTTTGGCGTGACTGGTAGCCAGAATGTAACCAGCAGCCAGTAACCAGCAACTTTGAATCCCAGTAAGATACGGTGACTTTAATGATAACACTAAGCACGATGATCAACCATCCATCCATTCTTGCGATTGGTTATGACCCACATCCATTTGGGATTTCGGGATTCGCAGACCCATGAGTTGCTACCTTCCACCGCGCATTTTCAATAGGTAAATCAGCTGAAATCAAATGGCAGATTTTCCATTTCCAGCTTAGTTTACCAAAGAGTGGTAGGGTTTCAACAATCCTTGGTGTAGAATTTCTTGGATCACCAAGCATTAGATCAAGTTCCGGTCCATGGATTTTGGTCGGTTTTGAATTCCATGCTGATGACATATAACACTGTGCAAGGATTGTTGATTTCATCATTCGAGCACCACTATCATCATGGTACATCATCAGTATTTGCTGTGATAATGAGGATGTGCCTGAATTTTCAACTTCATGACATGCTGATGAATGTCCAATGTTTTCTTTGAAGCCAGACAAAAAATGATGAGAATACGAACCGAAGCAGTCGAGTCGATCAGTGATAAACTCAGGTGGTTGGTTGATGGGCAAATCTGCGTTGGAGACCCTTGTTTGAACCACCGATTATGGGGTTTCTTGGATATTTTCCCACCAACGATTTCTGAGATAAACTGCAGTAGGACCATCATTGCTGGATCGTCCAATTGGAGCATTTCTAAGCATCACCTGATGCTTGGATATGTTGATTATGTTGATGGCTAGTACTGTTGGAGTGCCAAACCTTGACGTTCAATGATGGTGAAACCATGATGTAAGCAGCTGCTGAGGAAGAAGAGGAAGACGGATGAACGCAGAGTCATCAAAGCGAGATCAGCTTGTTAATGATGGTCCATGGGGTATCCAATCATGGGTAATAATGGTTCACCACTGTATGCTCACAGTTGATGAGGATGAGATTTGATTCATGATTCATTGATAGTGGATTGATGCTTAATACTCTGGGAAATGATGGTGAAGCATGGTTTCTAGTTGTTCCCAGTGCTTCATGATAGGAGGGAGACTTGTTCACCAGGCCTAGGGACAGGTAACTATGATCCTCTATCTAGGTGGTTTCCCCTTCTATCTAGTAGTTACTTGGTGGTTTCCCCTTGCTACTAGCAGCTACTATGTATCATCTTACCTAGTATTTACTTGGTAGTTGCCAGTAACTGCAAGTAGTAACTACCATCAAGTATCATCAACAACTATCATCCCCTAGCATCTCCTATAATCCTCTAGCATCCTAGTAGTTCCTAGTTCTTGGTGGTCACCGACCATTGGGATATAGCCACGTTCCCAGCCGTCCAAGGTCTGCGACCTGCAGCTGATGCAGAAAGCCTCGGCGGCCGTGGGCTCCAGGCGGACTGGCTCCAGGTGGTTGGTGGAGAGGCCGAGTGATGAGCCATCAGCTAACCAGAAAGCAATTCACCATGAACCATCAATTGACCATGAAGTAACCGTCAATTGACAGTGAAGCAACCAATTCACCGTGAATGAACCATCAACATTAAGAATTTTGGATGTATTTTTCAAAACAGTTTTCTCCTTATTCTCAAAGCGTTGTTGATTTGCATCACTCTTATTGCTAGATGCGAGTTGGTCATGGGATCTTTGGATGAAGTGTGTCCATGCTTGACACGTCTCGGAGGCTGAGGGTGTTTGAGACCATTCATCAACCCTTGATGAGCCAGCAACGAACTAGCACTAGCCACGGGTGTTTCTCAAAATCGGGTACCCCTAAATCATCCAATATCAGCCATATCTAATAGTCGTAAACCAACCATTATAGTTGGTGTATCCCTCATGAATGCAAAATAATCCCCCTGTTCATAACCATTCTTAACCAGTATAAACGTCGTTTATTATCCAAGATCGGCCATATTTGATAGCAATAAACCAACCATGTCACCTCGGGGTGTTCCCGTCATGGCTTGAGAGACCCCCCAACCACGCACAGTTGCCATGTACCACGAGCCTTGCCAGCTCTGCCAGTTGGGATCTCCTCCGAGACGTTGGGGAAGGAGGCGGCGGAGCCATCCATGGAGAGGGGGTGATGTTTGGATCATGGAGGATGGTGGATTCATGGTCAACTTTCAACTATTGATTAAGAATATCTAGCGGGTAATTTCTGACTTTTGAAATCAGACACTGTCACACACTCTTGTTATCTGCCATTGAACATCTCACTCTAGTGTGAATATCCATGTTAGTTGAGTTCAGATTGCATTGCCATTTTTCGTCAGTTGATTCGCCCGTTCTTGTTGGAATCATGTGCCCAACCAGTCCAATCCACAAAGTTGCCTGGTGATGCATCTTCGGTTCTTGTGCAGTGATATCCTCAGCAGTAATTTACTGTTTCACTTTAGAAATACTATTGTGCTTCCAATAGTACTTCCACCTTATTTTCCTGAAGCTACCTCAAAGCTTTCAAGACTCAACTTGCTTCGGAAATACTATTGTGCTTCCTCCTGGTATTATTCTTACATGGGGAGTGGCAGTCATTGGAAGCACATGACCTGCTTCCAAGTAGAGCGGTGTCCATGGAGTAACGCACCATGCCTGCGACGTCGAGGCGATGACCCTGATGATATCCAGGTGGGTCAGAGACGAGTTTTGCTGGGCGGAGAGTGCCATGGATGCAAAGCTGGTGGATGGTGGAGAGGTTTTTTGGGATGAGTGGATGGCGGGTGGCTGGTGGTTGAATGGGCTGCTATAGTGGCTTGGTGGTTCTCGAACTTGTCGAATGGGTTGCGAATTTCTATACCAAGCTGGTGGATGGTGGCCGTGAAATTTTTCTGAGAATGGATTGGTTGATGCTAATTACACATCGGGCATGTGCCAAAGTTGGGGACCCCTGAAACCATGGCTTCCCCAATGCAACGCACATGACTTGTGTTGGTCAGTGGATCTTTTCAGTCTGAGACAAGTCCCGGGGCAGCATATTTATAAAACATGCATGTTAGAAGTAACAACTTCGACACCAAGATTTTCAAATGGTCGCATTCAGAAGCCTTTTTACCCAGTATTTTCGAGCCATCCTGGTTGGCACTCTCCCTACCCTTGGCATATGTTGCAGCATCCCTTACTCGCACATCCAATCATCATCATCATCATCATCATCATCATCATCATCATCATGGCAGCCCATGGTCACAGTCGCTTGGACCCTGGTGGTGACCCCTGATGGCGGTGGCTCGTCCAAGGTACGGCACCTTGAAGCTGAAGGGCTTGGAGTGCGAAGTGCTGAGCTACGTGGAGTGGATGGATCGGCTGGGACTGCCCAGCTCGAGCTGGAGCTGGAGCCATTGGAGTGGGAGAGACATCGCCATCGTAGGAGGTGATGGTTGCCGTTGCTATGTCATGATTGGCAGCATCATGAGATTGTTCTTCTGTGTGGAAGATGCATTGCGCCTTGGATTGTCTTTTGTGAGCTGGTTGTTGATTTTGTTGACCCATTCCCTTCCTCAACCAACCCATCGCGGTTGCGAAGCAGCTGGATGGGCTGCTCATGTCGGTTGGGTGCTACAGGTGGACGGTGGAGATCCCCGTGAAGGATCAGAAGGGGAAGAACTTGGTGGTGGCACGGGACCTTAGAGTTTGATGTTGGTGGTGGTTGATGGATGGGTTAGACGAAGAATGCTGCAGGGGATGATGGCGCTTGGGGGGTTTGTTGTGTTGCGAGCCAGGGGTTTAACATGTGCGATGTGCACATGGCTGCTCAACAAAAAGGGGATCTGGAACCATTATATAGCGATTAGTTTATTGAAGCGGAGGCTTACTGAGCTTTTGGGGGATTTTCAGAGCTTTTGGAGGATTCTCGGTTTGAAGAAGCGATGTAAGCAGTCAATGAAAGATGAAATTTCTAGCGCGTTCACAATTGTGGCCCCAAAGCTTGAGATATATAAGTGCGCATGGCAAAAGATCTCAATATACTTTGGCAATCTTTTGCAGTCAATCAGCTCAGCCAAAAGTTGTACCATCTCTGTTGATGTTAGTTCTGTTAGTTATGTCTTGAAATTCATGCAAGTTTGCCCCTGAAGCATGTTTTCGTTTTTCTGAAATCAAAAGATCGGCACAATGTTTGGATAATGCAGCGCTTTCTGTGGCCCAAACCATCAAGTTTGTCAGAACAGGCAATTGCCCCTGATGGAGAGATGATGCTATCTCCAAGCAGCAGAATGTCATGGCGCCTGCGTCTTTGCCTGCTGTTGTGGCTACTGTTGGGCCTGGACCCAAGTTACGTGCCCAGTTGGTGGCAGCAAGGCTGGCCGCGCACAAGGCTTGGATCGGTGGCGGAGGCGGAGCTGTTGTCGCAGCTGGCGGTGTTGCTGAGGCCTGAAACGCCCATAGCAGAAATGTTTCGCAGCTTTCCTGCGCCTGAAGAGTGGGGTAGGAACTACTTGGAACCGGATCTGACAGTGTATGGGGTGTTGAAGGAGAAGGATGCGGCGTTGTTTGTGGAGTATGATGGCTATTGGAGGCATGGGGAAAGGGCAGGTGCGGAAAAAGATCGCGTGAAGAACGAGGCGTTGGTGGATTACGCTCCCTCAGGATCTTGGGTGGTTCGCATATCTCACACTGTCAAGAGGCAGCAGAAGGGACAGCTACTGTGGGTTACTGTAGACCCATGGCGTCGGGGAGATTCCAAGTCTCTTCACGAAATACTCCGCGTTGTCTTGCAGCAGATCCGTGCAGGTTTAGGTGACGACTTACTTCCCAGGGTAGCAGCTAGACTGAAGGGGCATCTGCAGCAGAAGGTGGTGAACCTATCTGAATGCGCGCAAATCTTTACAGATCGGGCTGCATCAACCTTAGCAGGCAATAGTTCAGATGAGATAAACAAGTGGTTGCTCTCCGAAGGATTCAGCTGTGCAGCTGCGGGCTTGATGCAGCAAAGAGCGTGTTTCTCTGGAGCAAGCATTCCTGAAGGTCTCCAGCCTAAAATTCAGTGGCTCTCGGATTTGGGGCTGAGCACGGCGCAAGTGGCGAAGGCAGTGGTCGCTCATCCCCAGATCCTCGGCTACAGCATTGAGCAAAACTTGAAACCAACTACGCAGTGGCTCATGGATTTGGGGCTGAGCAAGGTGCAAGTGGCAAAGGCAGTGGCTACTTTTCCCCCCATCCTTGGCTGCAGCATTGAGCAGAACTTGCAGCCCACTGTGCGGTGGCTCATGCATTTGGGGCTGAGCAAGATGCAAGTGGCAAAGGCAGTGGCTACTTCTCCCAGCATCCTCAGCTGCAGTATCGAGAAGAACTTGCAGCCTACTGTGCAGTGGTTCATGGATTTGGGGCTGAGCAAGGTGCAAGTGGCAAAGGCAGTGGCTACTTTTCCCAGCATCCTCGGCTACAGCATTGAGCAGAACTTGCAGCCCACTGTGCGGTGGCTCATGCATTTGGGGCTGAGCAAGGTGCAAGTGGCAAAGGCAGTGGCTACTTTTCCCAGCATCCTCGGCTACAGCATTGAGCAGAACTTGCAGCCCACTGTGCGGTGGCTGATGGATTTGGGGCTGAGTGATGTGCAAGTGGCAAAGGCAGTGGCTACTTTTCCCCCGATCCTCGGCTGTAGTATCGAGAACAACTTGCAGCCTACTGTGCGGTGGCTCATGCATTTGGGGCTGACCAAGGTGCAAGTGGCAAAGGCCGTGGCTACTCATCCCAAGATCCTCAGCTGCAGCGTTGAGCAGAACTTGCAGCCCACTGTGCGGTGGCTCATGGATTTGGGGCTGAGCAAGGTGCAAGTGGCAAAGGCAGTTGCTACTTTTCCCAGCATCCTCAGCTGCAGCGTTGAGCAGAACTTGCAGCCCACTGTGCGGTGGCTCATGGATTTGGGGCTGAGCAAGGTTCAAGTGGCAAAGGCAGTGGCTACTTTTCCCCCGATCCTCGGCTGCAGTATCGAGAAGAACTTGAAGAGGAAAGCGGCCTTGCTACAATACTTCCTGCGGGTTGAAGGTCTGCTTCAGCATGTGGTGACTTCCTCTCCGCGAATCTTCTCTTACAAGTATGAGCGTATCGCAGAGCGCTTGGCGGTTCTTCATGCATTGAACAGGACTCATCAGCTGGCTGGTGCCATGACACAGACAGCTGAGGCTTTCAGCAAGAGGTATGGAACAGTTGCAGATCTCACGCGTGCCGTGAAGGAGTAATTAGCCGGGTAGATTCTTGAAGATCTTGCCAATGGGAGCTGAAACATTGGAGTGCTCGGATGGTTTCGCATCTTTCTTGCAGCCAGCGGTGGCCCTTGAAACTGTGACAAGATGGTAGGTAACAATAGCACTTTTGACTACACTACAGGATAATCAAACAAGGATCCACTGATCACCAAGACAGAGGTCACTCAGTAGATCCCATCAGTTCATGACCGACGTTGCCGGACCCCCATCAGCCAACTGTGCAAGTACCGAGGCCGTGATCCCCTCGCAGTTGCGCACACCGAAGCTGCCACGGGATCCCAAGCGCAATGCCAAGGCGCGGTGGTTGGGATGGGATGGGTGGGCAACCATGGGATGATCGGATATACCAAGTTACGGGGACCTCATCAGACAGGGGGTGTTTGACATGTGTATGTCCTGAAACGTGTGTAACCTGCGATGGTTGGATGGCCTGTTTGAAAGGATGAGGTTTTGCGGGATCTTGGAGTATCGTTCTTGTATATGATCATGTGCAACTAGCATAACTGGATTATTTAGTGTGGATGCAGGTAGGTTTGACGGGTTTCTTGATGACATTACGGCTGCGGGGTGCTGCTCTCAGGTGGATTACGAATTCATGCGGTTTTCGCACAGTTGTCGGTTCGTTTCGATGAACTTGGTGGCTGCATTTTCCTGAATCGGCCAGTAGTGGCCAAGCATATCAGATTTCATGTCTTTTTCCTACCGCAGCACCATTCTTTACATAGGTTGAACAGGTCCATCTCCTACATCAAGAAGGTGACAGAAACAGTGCCATTCCCATTGGTCACCATTTGTTTCTTGATGACTTCATTCCCAACCAGTGCCCCTCCCAAAGGCCTTGCGCCCATCCCGCGGGTGACCCGCCCTTTGCTTCAGGTGAACCTGGGCCTTGCCCTGCGCTCCCGGTCCCTGGAGCTGTGCTGGCGCCAGGCAGTTTGGCCATGCTTGGAGGTTTGGGGGTCACAGTAGTGCTCAGTTCCTTGGGGTTGTCGATACATGGTGTAAGAGATGGTGGATTATTTGGGGCAAAGAAGTTGGAGGTTTGGGGGTTGGTAGTAGCGCTAAGGGCAACTTCGTTGGAGGTTTCCAGTTGAATCTGAAATTTCCTGTTAAGCTGTGCTAAGGACACCACTTAGTTGATTTTTTTGGTTGAACTGCTTGGGTCGGAGCCCTCACGACCCAGACATGTCAGGCAGAGAGTGACGTGCCCATGGGCAACAGCAGCGCTAGTCGTAGGGGTGCCTCAGTTTGATGTCTGGTTGATTGGATTCCAAAGGCCCTGATCAATGGATTCGGAAAACATGGATTTGGGGCACCACCACTTTGGGAAACATGTAATCAATAATGTTTTGATTACAAAGTGTGCTATCTGACACCCATAAAGCCCCAAAGAAGCCAATCAAGGATGTATAGCAATCCAGGCAGTTGTGGAATTCATGGGTGATCGGCAGTGGAATGGGCATAGATGAAGTAGGAATGGCTGAGTACAGAGTCCAGGTGTCAAGCGCAAAATCAGCTGAAACCAGAAACAAACCACTGCAGTTAGTTGCGATTGTGAACCAAACCAGACCTGCAGATGAGTATCCCACTTGATCACTACGGATTCACAAACCGCACCCCTGGTACTCTCAGCAGCCCAGGCAGCAGGTTTCGCCTGCAGCTTCGCTACGTGAGTTGGGGCACCCTGCAGCTGCTATGGGTGCTGGGTACTGCTGCGCAAGTCATAGTGGGACTCATTGGCTCGGTAGGTGACCACTTTGGAGGTCCAGCAAACGCCTTTCTGGTGAGATTGGGCCTGGGTTAGATTCATTTTTAGACGGCAAGGGATGAACTTCGAAACGATTTGGTACATTTGATGCAATGTGTCCCAAGTTGGTGTTGTAGCCATGTATTGTATGGCTTGTGAAGTGTGGTCACCGCAGACCAACTGTTTAACTGTTTCACTTGGGGTACCAGTTTTGTAGTAAAACCCAATCTTTCACACTGCAAAAAACCCAAGCCCCGCAGCCGCTGCCTGTCGCGTCCTCCAACCACTCCTTCAGGTCGCGTGAGACCGGGCGGCCGCGTGTGGACGTCGGGGCCCGACTCCATGTACAAGTACGTGGAGGCGCGATGACTCATTGGGCAGGTGGGGGGATCGAGGTGACCAGCTGGAAGCTGTCCGAGGGGTGGAGCCAGGATCTCCTGTTTCTCGGCGGTTGGAAATGGTGGATGAGATGTTTGTGTTTGGAGTGATGATCAGCTGGTAGAGGGAGACTTAAGGTGTCATTTCAGATGAATATGAAGATGGACAACGCATTGATCATCGTCAGTGTTGCTGCAACTTATAGGCATATCATGGCATATTCAGACAAAGTATGAATTTTGGAAGTTTGAGGTCATACCAAGCACTTGAGGTCATGTATAGCATGACATATCACGTCATGGCCAGGGCTGGCAAGACTCAGATCCCGTGAGGTGCGCTACGTTGCCTCGGGAGACTACGGCTTGGTCTATCGAGTGCTGCGAATGGTGGACTCTGCCAAGCAGGCAGTGGGAAGTGGACACCGCGGGATGTGCTGCTGCGTGGTGGTCACATGTGGGCATTTGTTGGGCCACATCCTGGGTCTTCATGCTCAGATTCTAGCCTTTTCCTATTGACTAACAATGGAGGGGTCGGGATTTCATTGAATCAGAAGGTGAACCACGGCAGTCATCCTAGAAAATTGGACACCTTGGCACTTTCCGTTTGCTGTGGCAGAAAGCATGAGTTGCTTCAACTTAAGCAGTGACGAGGATGTTCAAAGCTGTAAGAGGTGTCATGTCCACCCCTTCCACAGAGAGTGGGTCTCCAAACCAGCAGTGCTGGTTTTCTCCACGGCAGCTTTACCACGCAGGTGGCGGAGAATGATGAGGAAGATCCGCACCAGGCCCATGGGGGTCAGATGATGGTGCGAGTAGCTGGGTTAGACACCTTGAGTGCCCTGCCGTTGCCAGCAGCTGCAATTAGTTTTGGTGGAGAAACTTGGGTGGGTTGGTGGTGTAGATGATAAGGTTGGTGGTGTATCCAGTTGCCATGCTCACTTTTGGTAGATGCTGGGTGCTTGTCCACGAGCCATTAACAGCTATATAATGAGGTGCTGTTTTCTGTTGAGATTTTAAACAGTTTCGTCATGAAAATAGTTGACACTCTTCACGTCCTGTTCAAAGTGATGGCATTTGGACTGTTTGATGGAACCAGTGGCGGCCAACCAGTCCTGTAGTCACTATTCTTGTGTTCAAGTTTCAATCCTTCAAAGCATTGGGGTCGAAGCTTTGAGGAAGTCCTGAAACTCTAGGTTTTGGTGTGACATGCCTTGGCTTTTTCTCTTCTCTACTCATAGGGGATGGTCAACTTCAACCACCAGGCCCTGGTCGCTGACTGCTGAAC
>VSDK01025800.1:407587-447980 GCA_009767595.1 Symbiodinium kawagutii | reverse complement strand
TTTTGGACGTGGCCAGAGGCTCGGATCGCAGCACCATCGTGAAGGCCTATCGAAGGCCTGGTGGGTTGCATCCATCAAAGCCAAGCATTCGGATGCATGCAGTGCGCTTGTTTGGGTGAGGAAGCGGCTGTTGTACTTTGAAGTTGGGTGGTAACTATATGATGGGTAGCCGAGGGGGTTTGTCCACTTTTCAGGCGTGCAGTATATGATGCTTGTGGAGCTTTATAGAGGTGGAGAGATCCCCCGTATAGATAGAGATCGGTCTGAGAACAGGCACAGACTTGCCTGACCCTGAACAAGTAATTGGCCTTGCTTCAAACTGTTGAATTTGTTGACAGGTTTGCGGTCAACTGTGAGTCAACTGCTCCTCTCCTGGGAGGCTGGCCAGAAGATGGCATCCCGACAAGGTGAATGAGGAGGAACATGACCAGGTGAGCGCGTGCTTCAGGGCTTGTCCTTGTGTGAGATGTCTACATGCCTAGATTTGCAAAGTGGTGGGAGGCACGGATTTGGTGACAGGTATCTGTACCTTAGATATCTAACATCTGCAGCTCTATCATCCTGTAGGTCTCTGTTAGGACCACCAAATACGTTCTATCTGACCCCCACCAACCCCACCACCATCCGGTTAGCGTTAGGCGGTACTGGAGTTCCGCCGGATCCACCAAGCCTACGAGAACCTGCTGGCAGATCCGGAACGGAGCGCGGGCACTCGGCGCCCATCTGAAGCTGAGGGTTGGTCCGCGTCCTGGCGGAACGTTAGTGAAGCACTAGCGCCATGTGGTTCTCCTACTAGCAGGACATCCATGATAATCGATCAACTCTGCTTGCATGTGGGGGAAGCGTGTGGTGCTTCACTGTGTGGCAAAGAAAATGACGATGCCGTTCCACCGGTTTTGATTTGCAACACCATATTGATTGTGGTTCCTTTGTTCTAGTTGGAACTTCTGACCAGTCTGTACTTTGGAGCTGCCAGTGTCTCAACAGCTGGGGAGAAACATGGCTCTTGGCCACCATCCCACCTGCAAGCTGAATCTCGTGCGCCTCAAGGTTCGGACCTCATGGTGCTCAAGTCCTCCTGGCTGGTTTGGCGGTGGTGTTGGTCGTGGTGATGTGGGGAGGGGTGGTGCCCACCGAAAGCCTTGAGATGGCCACCTGTGAATTGACTCCGTTGTTTGTGGTGAACCAAGTTTTGTGCTTGAGCCATTGAGCCGATTTTTAGGATTTTCCCTCGCGTATCTATTGACACTTGGAAACACTTGAAAGACAAAAAAGTACATGGGGAGCAAGATTTGGTTTGCAGCAAGCCCGTTTTGGCTTAAGCCCTGCCCCAGCCATGCGCAGTGTTTGGGGAGTGCCATGGAGGTGTTTCAGCAAAGTGGTGTCAAAGTCTAGAGCACCAAAATGGTGGCAGCAAGGATGGCCGCGAGAACGCGCAGGCAGTGTTGCAGAAGCGGAGCTGTTGGCACCTTTGGGGGAACTATTGATGCCTGGCATGCCAGTGGGGGAGATGTTCCGTAGCTTCAAATCTCCAGAAGGATGGGGTGGGAACTATTTGGAACCGGATTTGTCAGCTTATGGTTTGCTGAAAAACAAGAGAGCAGCACTGTTCGTGGAGTATGACGGCTATTATTTGCATGGGAGAACGGAAGGTGTTGAACGAGATCAGTTGAAAAATGCAGCCTTGTTGGCATTTGGACCTGCGGGATCTTATGTGATCCGAATCAACCACAGAAATAAGTGCCTGATGGAAGAAAATGTCTTGTGGGTCAGTGTCAACACTTGGCGACGAGGAGATCAGAATGCGCTTGCCAAGGTCTTGAGGAACGTGCTGGAACAAACAGTGTGTGAACTTCAAGGTGCTTTCGATTCTAGGGTAGCTGAGGGTTTGCTTTGGCAAGTAGAGAAGGAGGTACTCTTCATATCAAAATCTGCTTCTCATTTCCGTGATGCAGTCGCCTCTATGATTTCTGGCAGCAACGTGGAAGAGATTCACCACTTCCTGAAGGTTGAGGGATTTGAGCAAATGGAAATTCAGCGCATGCAAGCGAGTGCTTTAGTTGGCGGCATATCCATAGAGGGAAAGCTGAAACCAAAGCTGCGTTGGCTGCTGGAGCTGGGGCTAGCAAAGAGTCAAGTTGCAAAGGCAGTCGCTTCACATCCTTCAATTCTTGGCTACAGCATTGAGCAGAACTCGAAGCCCACTGTCCAATGGATGCTGGAGCTGGGGCTGACGAAGACTCAAGTTGGAAAAGCAGTTGCTTCATTTCCTCAAATTCTTGGCTGCAGCATTGAGCAGAACTTAAAACCTACTGTTCAATGGATGCTGGAACTGGGGCTGACGAAGACTCAAGTTGGAAAAGCAGTGGCTTCATTTCCTCCGATTCTTGGCTGCAGCATTGAAAAGAAGTTGAAACCAACAGTTCAATGGATGCTGGAACTGGGGCTGACAAAGACTCAAGTTGCAAAGGCAGTTGCTTCATATCCTCAGATTCTTGGCTACAACATTGAGCAAAACTTGATACCAACTGTTCATTGGATGCTGGAATTGGGGCTGACCAAGAGCCAAGTCGCAAAAGCAGCTGCCAAATCTCCTCAGATTCTCGGCTGCAGCATTGAGCAGAACTTGAAGCCCACTGTCCAATGGATGCATGAACTGGGGCTGACAAAGATTCAAGTTGCAAAGGCAGTTGCTTCATTTCCTCAGATTCTCGGGCTCAGCGTCGAGCAGAACTTGAAACTCACCGTTCAATGGATGCTGGAATTGGGGCTGACTAAGAGCCAAGTTGCAAAAGCAGTGGCGACAAATCCTCGACTTCTTAGCTACAGCATCGAGCAGAACTTGAAACCAACTGTTCAATGGATGCTAAAACTGGGGCTGAATGAGAGTCAAGTTGCAAAGGCAGTGGCCACATCTCCGATTCTTGGCCTCAGCGTCCAGCAGAACTTGAATCGCAAAGTACAGTGGCTTGCAGAATTGGGGCTGACCAAGAGCCAAGTTGTGAAGGTAATAGTGGATTTCCCTCAGATTCTTGGCCTAAGCATCGAGGAAAACCTTGCTTCCAAGATGAAACTTTTGAAATCCTACTTCTCTCACACAGATTCTGCACAGCTGCTAGCCAAATGGCCCGTCATTCTTGGGTACAGCCGGCAGCGATTGGAAAAACGTTTGACTGTTCTGTCAGAGCAGAACCGATTAGGGGGATTGATCAGTGCAATGTCTCTGACAGAAGAAGCGTTTCACAAGCGCTACTTGTTTTGCTCAGAAAGGTTCGGTTCGGGAGTGATGGAAATACCCCAATTCAGAAACTCCCGGCGATTCAGAAATTTTGAGCTTCTGAATCTGCCGTTCCCGTTCCGGACCCGATGTTGACCCCGATTCGCATGAGGAAGTGATCCGAGTTGGCTAGTGTGCTGCTACGTTAGGGACCAGTCAGTGGATATGTGATGGGTGGTGGAAGCCATGATGCATTTTGTGTTTCAAAGAAATGGTCAGATCCAAATGGAAACAGTTTGGAAGTAGTAGTAGTCTCACAGCAGGTCCAAAATCCGGGTCACATTGGAGATTTAGCTTGTTTGTGATCATCTTTTGATCCCAACATTTTCAACAGATGCAGCATCCACCAAGTTGCACCACCTGCGCCAGGGTGCAGCACCCGGTGCCGCCGCGCAAGCCGCAGCCTTGGCTTTGGTAGGGGACGGTGGTAAGCCGAGCAGCCAGGCATGGTCCAATTGGCTTGCTAAATGAGGATTTGAGACAAAGATTAGGTAACAACATTATTAAGTCAATATTCAATAACGTTCAAAAGTTGTTGTGAGGATTTGTGTGCCTTCAAGTCTATACATTTGTATGCCCAGGCCAAGATGGGGATCAGCACTGCACTTTCTTCGTTTTGTTTTCTAAATGACGTTGGGTGCGAGCCACCAACTTTTCTCAAACACTTTGGTCCATTTCAAGAGATGCAAACTTGTGGCATTTGGGGATGCCGAGAACAACCTAACATTGGACCATGGAGGGTGCTTTTTGTGGCACAGACCCTCCCACCGCGTGAGCCTGGTTGGATTGTCGTCACTTTTGGGGCTTGGAACCTGCCAATATTGCATTTGGGGGATTGATATCAACCAAACATACAAAGGTTTCCTTGTCATGCAATCAAACAATTCCATGTTGTCATCCATATCATGATTGGCAAACAATCTTTCAGATAGCTGTTGACTGTTGATGTTGTTTGTTGTGTCCCAACAGCGACCTACCACTTGATCTCATGGTTGCTGGCATGGCTGCGAAGGCCCAAGCGCATCACCATTCCCATGGCCTTCCAGACCGAGGCGGAGATGGGGGCCTTGGGAAGTTGGGCGTTGTTGACAGTCAAAGATCCCACGTTGCTGGAGAGGTAGTGATGTGTTGGAAGGATATGTAGAATTGTACCGTACATGATGTGCATGGCAGATTTTTATCATCATTTTATATCGTGATTTGTCATCGCAGCTGATCCTTTCAAGCTTGAAACGCAATTACTTGCTTTCAGCGAGTGTATTCACTGCCAAATGATCATCCCAACCCCCCCACTTCCCCGTCAAAAAACAAGTCTGGAGGCGAAATGTTTGAGTTTGGTGTCTCAGCTGCCCGGAAGCTTAGCAGCTGGTGCTATTGGAGCTGGTGAGTTTGCCATCACCTTTTCTTGGGCCTCATGTTGTGAGTAGGTTGGCCGAGACTTCATCATCACACATGGTTCACTTCCAGGTTTTAGTCCACAAGACCACCTTATTCTTATGCACCACTGTGCTTGATCCTTGGTTCACTTCCTTCATCAACCGTGACACGTCTCATGCACCAACCCACCCGGTGGAGTTCGAAAGGGGTCAGTCCCAGTGGAGTCCAAGGCGCTTGCCCAACGTGCAGAAGCTCGTGGAAGTGGGGCCCAACAACGAGCCGCAAAGCTCAGCAGCTGGGGATCGGTGGCAGGTTGGATAGCAAGCCTTCAATGGACAAACTCAGCTGCAGTCAACCTCCTGTTGGAAGGGTTAGATCCATTTAGATCCTGAAAGTAGGAGCAGGATAGATCAGAAATTGCCACTGGCGTAGGCATCCATGGTCTCCTTGCGCGGCGTTGGTGGTTTATTGATTGGGAATTAGATGTGCTCAAGCAACCTCTGAGGTTCCAAATTTTTGGAATTCAACAACCTATCAGGCCATGGATACCACATCTCCACAATCTTTGGGTTTCAATATGCACATGCGGTTTGCTCTTCCGTTTTTGGGGGTATGATTTTTCCAACCGATATCAGAGATCCCGAAATTCACAAGCGCACAGCAGCATTTCCATCATTCCTGGTGCTAGGAAGGTTCAGCTTCTGGCTGCACTCGGTTGTGAGGTTCATCGTCAGCTGGCCCTACCTGCCTGAAGCCTTGATCCCTTACAATCAGTGTGACGGCGTCAGTCAGGTGGGTCCATCCGTTTCGGCCCGGGGTTGGTGTGGTTGATGAAGCAGAGGAGGATGACTGGGTGGGTGGTTGCTGTTTTGGGATTGTTTAGTTTAAGTGGTCGTATGGGAGGTAAATCCAGCCCGCAACCCCAAGCGTGCAGAATGAGATATGATTCGATGACATGATGAAGGGAGCAGAACCATGTGATCTCGTTGTTAAGGATGTGCTGACTGCGTGTGAATAGCAGTGGAGTTGTGTGGGCCATGAACTCAGATAGTGATATTTCCATTGATTCCTTGATGTTGAGACAACGGTTCCATGCTCTACTACATTGCTACATATGATTTGTTCCATTTCGAAGCAATCTTGGCTGAAGTGAAGTCACCTGGGCAGTCCACAGAGGGGTTGTGGCAGCTCTGAACTCCAGCATGAGTTTCAAAGCATTAAATCGTGTGTGTGTGTGTGTGTCGATCAACTTCACCCCGAAGCGCGAATCTATGGTGTTGAGTTTGGGTCCTTGATAGACTATTGCAACTATGTATTGGAGGTAGCTGTCCCCTGCAATCTTTCAGCTTTGCTTGGAGACCTGATGTTGCCGCTGTCCAGGTGGATCGCGTGGATCTTGTCCGCCAAGGTTGGCAGGGGCACTCAGCCTGCAGCGTGTTGGTGAAGTCCGTGGGGTCCAGTCATTTTGCGGTTTGGACCATGGCTGGGCAGGATCCAAGACGATCAAACCCAAGCAAACCACGGGAACTGCAATTGTTCTTCTTCCGTTGCTGGATGTTTAAAGCCAACAAGTGAATTATTCAGTTCGAGTCGTCATGACTGAGTGGGCAGGTCGACCACGATGGTGTGCCTTCCGCCAAAACGACCCAACCCAGGTCGGATTATTCAAGATCGCGGCATTCGGCCAGGGGGCTCAGTGGTGCTGTTTTCAGTGGAAGTTGCGAATATTCCCACTGAGAGATGTTTTGTATAGTTGGTTTCGCCGCACTTAACCCAAGACTCATGGTGGCTAATGGTGGTCAATGTTCCCACTTCGCCAAAATCATGACGATGTGGGATGGTGACCGAAAGCCACAGTTTGGCATAGAAATGTCTCCCCATACCAACATATTCCACATGATAACGCCCTGAAATTTTGCAGCTCAACACTCAAGAATGCCCCCAAAGCAGATCATTTTTCGTGGGAGACTTTCCAAAGTTCCTGGGATTGACCGACTGGTGACCCACCAGATTCCCAGCTTCAGCATGGGCAAAGGCCAAACAGGTGATTCGCATGATGATGTCTATGATCAGGCGGGGCAGGAAAAACAGATGCCATGGCAGCTGGTGATTTGCCAAATTGTTTGGCAGAAATGAGCTTTCCATGGTAATCTCCAGCCGTTTCCCTTCGGTTTTTGTGGTGTTAAACTGGGGATCAGTTGAGCGATGCAAAGAACAAGACCACGAAAGGTCAGCAAATCCTTAAGCCCAGGAAGAGTCCCCATGGGAGGCCAATTGCTTTTGGTTGATTGGCTGCCTAGCCTGCAATGTGGAGTTGTCGATGGATGGTGAATGCTCCAAACTTGTTTGTTTCTCTTTTTGAACAATGATCATTACTTCGTAAACATCTCATTTTCTCACAGGTTCTGGGCGCCCAGCATTGTGGATGACCCCAACGATAACTTGCTGCCTCCCAACCGATCTTGGTCACAGGCACGACGTGATGATCGTGGACCCCATTCAGAACATCCTGGTGGACCGGGAAAGTGGCGAGCCCTTGATGATCGATTTCGGACGAGGCTGGGGGGAGAAGGGTTCTGTCTTGTCACAAGATGTGGCTATGGGTCAATATTAACCAACCAATCATAGTGGATAATGACCAACAACAATAAGGTAAACAATGGTCAATGATAGGGGAACCAGGGGTACGGGGTTTTGACCCACAGCCATATGACAGATACTGTAGGGATGGGCGAAGTCACCATACCTATGGCACATGCATCTACACACGAAGTTGCATAGATCAGATCAAGATGACAACTTCAACAGTCCATTCTAGTTGTTTTTGGGTGTGTGAAAACTACAGTACGAGGTCGTGCAAGGGCAAGAGCCCAACTGTTGCTGAATGTACTTCCAAGTTCAAGAATATGGTCAAACCTGGTTGCTCAGAGACATCAATGCCCCCCCAACCTTCCATGAACGGTGGGTCCAGAATGATTTTCAGGCAGCAATATCTATGAACCACGGTCCAGAGTCAACAGCACTACCGTTAGCCTCTCCAGCTCAACAATCGACGAGAAATTCTGCTTTCAGCATCAAGTTGTCCTCATCAATTTGGTTCAATGGTTCTGAGTGGTTTGGGTCCAGCGAGTCTCGGCAGACGATACAGCCCGTGAACAACAACGACTTCCATGGGTGGCAAACCATCATTTTTTGCCGAAAATTTGGGGCAGTCCCCACCCATCTCCACTTGAGATCGCACCTAGCTTTGTAACACTTCTCGGCCCCCGAAAAGCAAGGGGTTGAACTCCACCGCATAGCAGGTGAGACCGCAGGGTCCATCTACACCACGCGGATCAAGACCTTCATGAAGAAAGTTTTGCAGCGGAAACCTCAGATCGACCGGCTGGTGGAGCAACTCAGAGAGCTCCAGCCGTTGTTGGTGAGCACTACATCAGGAACTGTGCTCACTAACAGCTTGGAATTGAGCACGGCTGGTTGTAATCCAACAGTGCCACATGGAACTGTGAAGTTGAGGTTCCAGCCTTCAGCTGTGCCTTTGCCATCAGATCTCCATGCTGAGGCTGTTGGCTCGAAGCATCTCCAAGTCCAGTTACGATGTGGTGGGGCTGCCCCGGGGGGTGCTTCCTGGGGTTGCTGGTGGTTGGATCTGCCCGCGAAACATGCAGGGGGGCAACCATCAATCATGACCCATCAGCCAAGCAGCCTCAGCTGGTATAAGCCATGATTCCCTGAAGATCACCTTGGTAACCCCCTAGTTGCAAGCCATTTGATCATAGTTATATCTATGTAGCACTGGTATTCATCCCAGTGGCAACCTATCTTGGGGGCACCGCCTTGTACGAATTGCCATGTGACTCAACCACCGTTGCGGGTTGGTGGCTTCACCTTGAGGCGGGAAGATACATCCGTTGCCTGGAAGACACGCTCTTCGAATGCCGGGGCCTCAACGGTGGGTCAGTGGGAGTTGGTGCTAGGCTTTTCTAATCTGGCTATGGGTCAATATTAATCAACCAATAGTGGAGGATAATGACCACCAATAAGAAGGGAAACAATGGCTAATGATAGGGGAACCAGGGGTACGGGGTTTTGACCCACAGCCATCTGGTGGTTTCTCAAAACAGGGGAACCCTAAATGGTTGGGTGATTATTGTCACTTGCAAATGATTTATAATGGATCATTTGGGGGGTCCCCGTTTTTTGGAAAGCCCAATCTCGGATGGAACCATCAAACTAACCATACCCATACTAAGTAACCTCAGTGATTGTTGGTGATATTGGAGTGGAGATTCTGCAGATTCCCAAGCCTCAGTTTTAAGGGGTACCCTGCGCTGTTGTACTCTTGGAGAATGAAGTGGTGAGGCTACCCGTCTTTTGTGGCCATGACTTTTCGTTGACTCTTAATCAACCTGCAGCATCTTTCAACCAGTGGAGTCCTATAACCACTGCCAATCACTCAACATTTGTCGAACTCAAAGGTGCTTGTGGTGTACCCCTCCTCGTGAACAACTAGTTTTCGTTTCGATCAACATCCATTCTTAACAATGGTGATGCCTACCCAAAAATTGAGGTCATGTCTAAAAATCACCCACCTCAAGCTTGGCTACAAGGTGGGCCCCCCAAAAGTTTTAACTTGCTTGATAAGGCCATTTAACAAGCTAGTTATATCTAACCACAACTAGCCGTTGCCCCAGCAACCCAACGGCTACAGCTTGTGAACGGGGCCCACCTTGGCCACTCCCATGGTTTCGGTCCATGGCCAGGGACCCACCCTGGTGACTTGGTGAGCCGAGGCCTAGAGCGCTGGCAGGACGAGAAGACCCGGGACCAGAAGAAGGCCGTGGCGCTCGTAGCGTCGTCCACCAAGTGGCAGGAGGGCATCGAGTGCTGTCGCGAGCGCCTGGGGCGGATTCGCGATGGGCGAGGTCAGCGTGGTGGATGGTGAAAGGTTGGGTTGATGATGGTTGATGATGGTTGTTTATTGATGATGGTGAGGTTTTCATTCTTACTCTGGGCTTTTCTAGTTTGTTTCATGCAAACCATTCCAATCCACCTTGGGACTGACCGTCGGTGAATAAGAAGCAGTTTCTTCCTGGAAACCTGTCACTTATTGGCTTTGTGAATTTCTAGAGTTGAAACCATCGGAAGGAGTCATGATACAATGATCATTGTTGCTCAGGTCGGGATTGATCTCTGTCCTCAGGCAGCCCAAGTTGAGTAGTTGTTTCTGGGTATTTCGAGGATAGGCATCACTTGGGCGGTGCTTCCAACGAAATGGGACAGCGCATGTGTGGAAGTCTCACCTGGTGGACAACCCATTGGGGTGGTAGACCTCAAGTTTGATCATCCCCAGTTGATGTTGATATTGGCTGAGAATGGTTGTCAATCAACCATTCTGTACATCACCATTGACTCCATATCGCCATGAACTACCCACTTTAGCCAATCAACCACCATTTCACCATCATTCAGCATTTATTTGACCATGATTTCACCCTCATTTGGTCAGTATTTGGCCAGGATGTCAGGGTTCTTTGAGTCATTTACAGCCTGATGGAGGGCCATCCGTTGATGAACCACCACCAAACCACCAGGCAGCTGAGCTGCCAAGGATTTGGCACAGCGAAGACGAGAACCCCTTCCGAAAGATGTTCAAAGATCAGAAGGAGCAGTCGGGTGGCACCGCCATGGCCCAGCGGTGGTTAGTAGCCCATTTGATTTTCCTCTTACTTCCTTTTGCTTTCTCCTCACCTTCCATTGTTGTCCTTAAATCTTAAAACAATGAATTAGGGATACGATCGTGTGGGTAGGCCTCACAACCAAGAAGAAACAAATGCAGAACAGGAAACGAGTGATTTTCCTCCTGCGCAAAACTGGGTTCCGACCATCCCACTGGCTCAGACGAATTTTTGGCAACCTTCCACATCCTTCTACCACTGTGAGCGATGCTTCCACTGGGGATCCAGCATGACCAAAATGACCCATGGCTCTTCGATGGCTCAAAGTTCCTTGGCGCAAGTCATGTCAGCGTGGCGAAAGTAAGTCCACACACACACACACATCACACATGACCGCAACGTGCATGGCAATCTGTGGTCCACAGGTGATTGCATTTTAGCAGCTGCCAAAAGAGCAACAGGCCAAACACTGCTGAGCCGCGATGGGAAGACCTCGAGCAAAGGTAATGACGCTGGAAAAAGGTTGGTGCCTTAGAAAATTTGGTGAGCGAAGTTGGTACCAATGAACGCATGGGCAGCTTGCGGGCGAGGAAGGTATGGCCCATCTGCTAGACTATTAAGGAGCCTTTGCATTGCCTTGATGCTGAAACTTTTCACCACCAGATAACCTTTGAACAATCAGACATTTTCCACACTGGGCGACAAGCCGAGTGAAGTGACAGGTATTTTTAAGCACTGCTGTACATGCGACTCCCTCTACAGAAGCGTTGGCTCAGAGCACAGGCGCTCTTTTATGTCACCGTTGTCAGTGCAGTGGCCCTGCTGGTTTTAGACCTCAGCGCATCGCCGTAGCCGCAGGTGCGATCCGCAGAACAAAGAGGCTCAAAGGAAAAAACGGCGACCTGGGTGGAAGGCGCATCCAAAGATGTGTGCGGTGCATTAAGGCATTGTGTGCCTGCCATTGTGTGCGGTGCGTTGAACATGTTTCATCCACGGCCAGGAAACGCAGGAATTCCTCCATGGATGGTGGCAGCATTGCGGGCGGAAAACCATCCAGTTGATCGCAGCGCGGAAGTTGACGCAACAGGAGGCCATCGCTAAGTTTGCTGCATCACTTGTATTGGTACAACTTGCTTTGCATTTTCCTGCCATAGGTTTGACCAACCCCTAGCGCCCACCTCCATCAGATATTGAAGGAAGAAGTACTGTATTTTGTAGAGTTTTACTAAAGTGGCCACATATGGTAGAAGTTGTCATCGTATGTCGTATGGTAGAAGTTGTCATCAAATCACAGGGCCACCTAATAACGTTCGTGTTTGTGGCGTCGAAGGTGGGCACTAGATGTCGGTGACGGCTATTGGTACAACTTGCTTTGCCTTTTCCTGCCAGGCCCAAGTACAATGGAAGGTTGGAATCGATTTCAACGAGTATTTCGATGTGAAGCTGCCTGGCGAGTACCAGCAGGAAAGTGGGAATGAGACAGCTAGAGATATGATAGAGAAACATAGAAAGTGTGGAACAGCCCCATGCCCATGCAAGTGCAGGAACTCAGACTGAAGATTGCAGATGAGCAAGCGAAGGCCACGGTGCAGGGCAAACAATTTCGGTGTGCAACTGCATTTGGGAAATTTTAGGGTTCTCGTGGTTAATTCGGGTCAAAATCATGAAAAATCTGTCCTATCGAGAGTGTCTTAGCCAGAGTGTCACTGCAGAAGTGTCTTGCCAAGAGTGGCGTGCCAAGAATGTTTTCCTGGACTCTGGTTAAGTCACCCTTGGAAAGACTCTCTTGGGCTGGCCACTCTTTTAGAACATTCGGCTTTGTGGGCTGCATCTTGCGCTTGTGAACTCAGCGGCTCGTGTTCCTGTCAAACTGAATTGCTGCTGTTGGGGATGCCGCCAGAGCTTATACACAAATGTCTTTACACAACATCAGCACCTTTTGTATATTCTGTTTGCAAAATGGTGCCTTTATCAGCAGATTCGCGGCGTTGGTGCCCAAGAGGTAAGCCGAACATCTCCAAATGACCAGAGAAGACCCACGGTTTGGTGTATGGGCCTTCCCCCAAAGACGAATTTCATATTATGCCTGGAAAGGGGGTCGTTTTGGAACGCGCGGATAAGGGTCGTTCTGGAACGCTGTTCCTACCTTTTTATTCGTTTCTTGTTGTTTTTGTATCCTTTTTCTTGGTTTCCTGGTGTTCCAGATAAGGGTTGTGAAAGAACGCGTTGGCTGCTTTCCTGTGGTTTCTGGGTATCCTGTTTTCTTGGTTTCCTTATTTCCTGGTTTCTTGGTTTCTTGGTTTCCTGGTTTCTAGGTATCCTGGTTTCTTGGCTTGATTTCCTAGTTTCCTGGTTTCTTGGTTGCTTGGTTTCTTGGTTTCCTTGGTTTCCGGGTTTTTTGGTTTCTTGGTTTCTTGGTTTCCTGGTTTCCTGGTTCTTGGTTTCCTGGCTTCTTGGTTTCGCGGCTTCTCGGTTTCCTGGTTTTTGGGTCTCCGGGCTTCCGGGCTTTTTGGTTTCTTGAATTCATTTTCAGAAGGCAGAGCCCTAGACAATTTCACCCGGACGGATCTATAGTCATGGAAAAATCGCGATGCGTGCAATGTTCCATGGGGGTGGCAATTTTTGATCATGGAAAACATCAAATCTGTTTCCGAAGACAGAAATCTCAAAGTCCCCCATCCCACCCGGACGGATCTATAGTCATGGAAAAATCACGATGCATGCAATGTTCCATGGGGGTGGCAATGTTTGATCAGGGGATCACATCGCATTTGTTTCAGAACGAAGAACCCTTGAAATCTCCCACCCGGACGGATCTATAGTCATGGAAAAATCACGATGCATGTAATGTTCCATGGGGGTGGCAATGTTTGATCAGGGGATCACATCGCCTTTGTTTCAGAAGGAAGACCCCTTGAAATCTCCCACCCGCACGGATCTATACTCATGGAAAAATCACGACGCGTGCAATGTTCCATGGGGGTGGCAATTTTCGATCATGGAAACACCAAATCTGCTTCAGAAGAAAGAAGCTTCAAAATCTCGCGCTCGGACGGATCTGTAGTCATGGATAAGTCGCGATGCATGCAATGTTCCATGGGGGTGGCAATTTTTGATCATAGGATAATATTGCATGTGCGTCAGAAGAAAAAACTATGAAAAAGCTTTCGCGCGAACGAATTTACACTCATAGATAAACGGCGATGCGTGCAATGTTCCATGGGGGCGGCAATTTTTGATCATGGAAAACATCAAGTCTGTTGCAGAGGGAAAGAAATCTCAAATTCCCCCATCCCACCCGGACGGGTCTATAGTCATGGACAAGTCGCGGTGCGTGCAATGTTCCATGAGGGTGGCAATGTTTGATCAGGGGATCACATCGCGTTTGTTTCAGAAGGAAGACCCCTTGAAATCTCCCACCCGCACGGATCTATACTCATGGAAAAATCACGATGCGTGCAATGTTCCATGGGGGTGGCAATGTTCGGTCATGGAAACACCAAATCTGCTTCAGAAGAAAGAAGCCTCAAAACCTCGCGCTCGGACGGATCTATAGTCACGGATAAGTCGCGATGCATGCAATGTTCCATGGGGGTGGCAATTTTTGATCATAGGATAATATTGCATGTGCTTCAGAAGAAAAAACTTTGAAAAAGCTTTCGCGCGAACGGATTTACACTCATGGATTAATGTCGATGCGAGCAATGTTCCATGGGGGCGGCAATTTTTGATCATGGAAAACATCAAATCTGTTGCAGAGGGAAAGAAATCTCAAATTCCCCCATCCCACCCGGACGGATCTATAGTCATGGACAAGTCGCGATGCATGCAATGTTCCATGGGGGTGGCAATTTTTGATCAGGGAATCGCATCGCATTTGTTTGAGAAGGAAGAGCCCTTGAAATCTCCCACCCGCACGGATCTATACTCATGGAAGAATCACGATGCATGCAGTGTTCCATGGGGGTGGCAATGTTTGATCCGGGGATCACATCGCATTTGTTTCAGAAGAAAGGGCCTTCAAAATCTCCCACCCGGACGCATCTATAGTCATGGATAAGTCGCGGCGCGTGCAATGTTCCATGGGGGTGGCGCTTTTTGATCAGGGGTTCACATCGCATTTGTTTCAGAAGGAACAACCCTTGAAATCTTCCACCCGCACGGATCTATACTCATGGAAAAATCACGATGCGTGCAATGTTCCATGGGGGGCGGGCAGTTTTTGATCAGGGGATCACATCGCATTTGTTTTAGAAGGAAGAGCCCTTGAAATCTTTCGCTAGGGAAAAATCGCGATGGGTGCAGTGTTCCATGGGGGCGGCAATTTTTGATCATGGAAAACATCAAATCTGTTGCCTCCAAATTCCCCCTTCCTTCCCGGACGGATCTATGGTCATGGAAAAATCACGATGCATGCAATGTTCCATGGGGGTGGCAATGTTTGATCAGGGGATCACATCGCATTTGTTTTAGAAGGAAGAGCCCTTGAAATCTCCCACCCGCATGGATCTATACTGATGGAAGGAACATCACGACGCATGCCATGTTCCATGGGGGTGGCAGGTTTTTGATCCTGGAAAACATCAATGCTATCATCCCATGATCAAAAATCCACCCCCATGAAACATTGACCGCATCGTGTTTTATTCATGAGTAAAGATCCGTCCGGGTGAGCCGCCAGAAATGATCGTCAGCCGCTTGGAAAAAGAAAGGGTCGCGCAGAACTTCTGTGGGTTTGAAAATGGCCCTTATCGGGCGTCTGTGTGTTCGAAAATGGCCCTTAGCGGGCGTGTGTGTGTGTTCGAACATGACCCTTATCGGGCTTCCGTGTGTTCCAAAATGACACTTATCGGGCGTGTTCCAAAATCACTCTTATCCCGTGTTCCAAAATGACCCTGCTCCCGTCCTGCGAGTGAGATGATGTTGGGAGGGGTGAGGGCAAGGTGAGATTATGATGTCAGGTGAACTGCTGAGTTAGTTGTTCACACTTGGAGAGTTTCCTTTGTTATTTTCTCGTCTCTTCATTTGTCCTTCTCCTTTTTTTTTCCTCTCTCTCTCTCTCTCTCCCATTCTCTCTCCCATTCTGTCTCCCATTCTCTCTCCCATTCTCTCTCCCATGCAATCGGGCGTTTGGCACACGCGATTCTGACATGTCTTCCTAACTGCGGTCTTTGGCCATTCGTCATGATATAGTTTTGCCATGGTTTGCCGAGTTCCCTTCACCGTTTAGCAAATCCTGTGCGCAGGCCAAGCATCTTGCCGAAACAGTTGCCACCTTACGGGAGCAAAGCGCGAGTTCAAAAGACTCGGCCAAAGAACTGGGGGAGTTTTTGCAGGAAAGCCTTGATGCACTTGCAGCCCTGCGAGCTGAAAACGCTGCGCTGAAACGCAAGCAATCTGAATCTGAAACAGCAGGGTCGTGTTCAATATGCCGCGAGGCGAGGGCAAATGTAATTTTCTTTCCGTGCCAACACGCAACGGCTTGTGAAAATTGTTGGGCGATTTTCTCTACTTCACAGAGTGAAATGGGTGCAACACCGTGTCCCATCTGCAAGCAGCCAGTGGCATTCTTCTCCAAAGTCTTCTTTTCCTCATGAATGGCGAAGAATTACGCGGGGCCATCCACATGGCGGTGGTGACAGCTCTGCAGTCCAGGATCAGCTAAGGAACGTTCAGCAGATTCGTGCCGCACACAGTGCTTTTGCTGCAACCTTGGCTGACGGAAGTGTTGTGACCTGGGGCTGTCAGCAAAGCGGTGGAGACAGCTCTGAAATCCAAGATCATTTGCGTGATGTGCAGATATCGATGTTTTTGCTGCAATCTTGTCTGACGGAAGTATCGCAACATGGGGCAATCCGGGGCATGGTGGCAACAGAGCTGAAATTAAGGATCAGTTGTGAAGTGTGTAACAGACGCATGTCACGGAGAGCGCTTTTGAAAAAAAATGGGTGGATAGAAGTGTTGTGGCACCGGGCACACGGGGCAGTGGCTGTACAGGTTCGTGGTTTTTTACCATTTCTCTTTTTCCCTAGTAATCATTAACAAATGGTTGGTTGACTAATATCTTTCGAAGGGTTGAAAGCACCGACCAGTGTAGCATTGTCCAAAAGAAGTTTCAAGACATCTGACTTGGCTCTGACTGTCCACCATGGGCAGCAGAAGGGCCGTCAAACATCCTCAAACCATGTTGTTTGGTCAATACCTGCCCCATACTCATGCCATCATGTTCATTCACCAGTTTATCCACCATTTCACCACTGCCAACCTTCATTGAGCATCATTATTTTTCACCAGCCGTCATTAACCTCTATTGTTCATCATGAAACATCATTAGCCAGCTTACCCGCTCATCGGCCATCATTATCCATTTCTTAACCATCATTAAGCAACAGTAGTAATCATCTCAACCATCTTCATCATGTTATAGAGTGGTACCTCCTGGTTAGATTCAGTATAGTCATAACGGTAGTTTCCCAAACATGAAAAACACCGAACTTCACAGGTCCGTGTGGGGGTACCACTCTGTAACCGGCAGCAGTAGCTGTCTTAACCATCGTTATACAACCGATTATATAACCACCATGAACCATCTTCATCAACCAATATGGGACCAACTTCACCATATGGTGACTACCAGCTCAACCATCATGAACCATCTCTCACCATGATTAACCACCTGAATCTCAACCATCTTGACCATCTCAACCATCTAAACCATCTCAACCATGGTGATCATCTACCATCTTAACAGCAATCAATCATCAACCATCATTATTCATCATTGTCAATGGTTCCTACCATCTTAACCATCAGTACTCATCAACCATCCTTAAACATCATCAACAACCATTAACCATCATTGACCATAAATATTTATCATGAACCGTCTTTCAGAGTGGAACCATCTTTGTACAACCAGCTTAAGCATCATTGACCATCATTATATAACCATCCATCAGTAAACATATTAACCATCAACCATCACAATCAGGCACTGATCATCATTACTACTCATCATCATCACTAATCATCATCATTAATCATCATCAACATCTATGGTGATGAACCAACTAATCATCATTAACCATCAGCGATCATCTCAACCATCACTAACCATCATATAACCAACATATAACCATCACTACCCATCATATAACCATCATTATATAACCATCCATCAGTGACCATCTTGATCATCACTAAGGGATCATTACCCATCATACAACCATCACTAAGGGATCATTACCCATCATACAACCATCACTAGGGGATCATTACCCATCATATAACCATCACTAAGGGATCATTACCCATCATATAACCATCACTAAGGGATCATTACCCATCATACAACCATCACTAAGGGATCATTACCCATCATACAACCATCACTAAGGGATCATTACCCATCATATAACCATCACTAAGGGATCATTACCCATCATATAACCATCACTAACCATCATTATCCATCTCAACCCTGGTGATTCTTCGCCAACGACCCTTGCTGCGATAAGTCGCTCCCAACGGTGCCCGTTGCGGTGCCGCGGGCCCAGGACGTGCTGCCGGAGGATCGAGTGTTGCGGGAAGCGCAGCCCATCGAGAACGAAGATCCGGACAGCGAGGAGGACGCGCAGGACGGGACGGAACGGGACGGGACGGGGGGAGTGGGTGGAGGTGGTGGTTAGCCATCCATGGGGTGTGTGGTGGAACGGTGGGTTGGATGTGGTTGGATTGGTTGGATTGGATTGGTTGGGTTGGATTGGGTTGGTTTGGGTTGTTGGATTGGATTGGATTGGATTGGATTGGATTGGATTGGATTGGATTGGATTGGTTGGATTGATTAGATTTTTTCGACTCAGCTAACTGGATGTGGTTATCAACCATCCATTTAACCATGGTTAAAGAGGTTAATGCCATGGTTACAGGGGTTATTGACATAACCAGTTTTGGTTTACATGGATTGCATTGATCTTGGTTGGGTTGGGTTACGGGTTGAACTATTGGTTGGACTTAGTAACTGGTGACATTCACCATGGTTGCAGGGGTTAGTTCACATGCCTCAAAAAAAGGCGATTTATCATGGTTATATACCAATACCGCAGCTGCGCATCCAATTGGTTGGGCTATAAGGATCAAAAGTGGATATGGAGTGCCACCAACTATATAAATTCATCACAATTATAGCTATAGGGAAGTGACCAATTTTCGCGGGACAAAGCCATAGACAGGTCATTGGTTGGGGCGGGTTGGGATGAACGATAATGTTTGATGTTTTATAATCGTCAAGAATCATAACTTGATTGATAGCATTGAAGATCTAAGAAGCTTTGTTTGTTGATGAATGTTGGTTGCCTGGGCATAGCACTTCATGGGGAGAACCCGCGAGATCAGCAAGCTCACTCAACCAAGAAAGCTAGGGTTGGTTTATCAATAAGGTTAATCAACAAGATTAATCAATAAAATCAAGCAAGCCAGATCTGAGAGAAGTGAGGTTGGTTAAACAAGATGCATCAACGCCCCAAACAACGACCAGTGGGGGTGGCTGTTTTTGGTCGTCGATCTACGGCTTGTGATGCACCAACTCGAGCTGCGCCTGCTATGGAAAATGCCGGTCAACCACCTGTTGATGGCTGCAAGGAAATGATTCATCAGCGACCATGAGTCAACTTATCAAAAGCTGATTCCAACAGAAATAGATGGCAATCAGAGTCTTCTGGGTGTAGTTGATCATCATGCTCAAGTTAATACACCAACCCCCATGGTCGATTTTTCTCAGCAAAGGCTTTGCGAGTTGGTCACGGACTCTTCAAAGGTCATGTTCACCTCAAAGTTCATGGTCAACCTGACCATTTCAAGAGGGGTGAAGCATTTCTTTGACCATTTCAAGTGGGGTGAAGCATTTTCATAGTCAAGCATTTTTGTCATGCTAACAACCTAAATGGTCAACATGGTTAACAACCCAATGGTCAACGAAAGCCTTTCAAGACTCTTGACAACCAAATGGGGGTTTCTCAAAACCCCAACAAATGGATGGTTTATTACTATAAATGGTTAATAACTAGATGATTTGGGGGTACCTCTATGGCTTGAGAAGCCACCAAATGGACAACCCCACCTTTTCTTGATCAGCTTTCGTTGTAACAGCATAAGCTACCAGGGTCTTCAGCGTTCAGACATCGTCTCAGGCAGCGGAAGATGAGGATGACGACCCGGAAGGACGCTGGTTGGAGCTGAGGGTGAGGAGTGCAGGTTGCAGGTCGGTTGACCAACACCTGGTTGTTAGGTACACCAGGGTAGGGTTGACCAAGAGTTGGGGAAGCAACCAGACTGGTTGAGCAACCAAACTGGTTAAGCAACCAAACTGGTTGAGCAACCAAACTTAGGATCAAATTTCAACACCTGGTGGGTTAAGCCTAGTTTTCGGAGGTTTACTGATGTGTATTATTGACACTCCCAGTAGTTGCCGAAGGTGGGGACTTGGTTGAGGTGTGGTTGGTGGTTGATGGCTTGGTGGGTGGATGGTTAGTCAGTGACAATGAAGAAAAGCAGTCAATAAACGATCCACTCATGATGATAATCCCTGACAGTTAATAATCAACCACGGTTAATAACCCAGCAACTACCAGGCTTCGTGATGCTTATTCAATTTTGCTTATCAACTACAACGGACAAATATCAATGAGCTGGGTTGATATTCAACCTTCGATTATTAATGAGCATGGTTGATAAGCATGGTCAAAGGGACTTGAGGGAGCTTAAATATCAATACGCATAGTCAATAACTCATCTTTTTGTCCCTAACTGTCATGAGTTATTAACCATAATTGACCATAGTTAACCATAGTTAACCATAGAATGGTCAAAAATCTAACATAGTTCCAAGATTAATATGGTCATGAACTGTCTATTGATTATTGCCCATAGTTAACCATAGAAAATCCATGATGATTAATAATCATTATTAACCATAATTAACCATAATTAACCATAGAAAAGCCATGACAGTGAATAATCCATAATTAATAAATAACATAGCAAACATTTTTTTTTTTTAATGGGAACTATGGCTTTTCCATTGTTTACAATGGTTAACTAATATAAAACTGAAATAATTAACCATATGGCAGTAGGTCAAAACCCTGTACCCCTGGGTTCCCCTATCATTCACCATTGTTTTAATACTGACTCATAGATAAAGTTGGTTAACTTAATACTGACTCATAGCCATATAAGTGGTTTCTCAAAATAGGGGTACCCCCAAATCATCCATTAATAGTCATTTATAGTAATAAACCAGCTATTTTTGGGGCCCCCTGTTTTGAGGAACACCCATATAAAGCCATAGTTCCTATGAATTTTCTGCGCATCTGGAGGCCTTTGTGATGCTGACATCCACACCTTGACCGCGGCCCGGGAGCTGAGCGAGCTGGGAGGGAGCGTGAAAAACGACTTTGCTTTGGGGAATGTAGAGATGCTGGAAAGCATAAGATTTCACGGGGAAAGCATGGGATTTCACGGGGAAACCATGGGATTTCACGGGGAACGTATGGGATTTCACGGGGAACGTATGGGATTTCACGGGGAACGTATGGGATTTCACGGGGAAAGCATGGGATTTCACGGGGAACGTATGGGATTTTCGATGGTCAACTATGGTTAATAGTGGTCAAATAGTGGCTAATGATAGGGGCCCAGCGTTAGTAGCCCAACCACTTAAAGTGGTAGCGGAGGGCACAACCATGGGCCAAGCACACTGAGCGCCTTTTCTACTGACCAAGGGACCGCAATGGGCTGCGCGTGCAATCGCGCTGATGATGGTGAAAATGCCTCATGTTACCTGAAAGACTCACACATGTCAAGGCCATGAAAAGGTGGATCGTGTTATGGAACAAGAGCCCCTTTCGACTCTCCCACCGGCCCTTGTTGAGTCTTTCTCTGTACTTTAACACGGGCTTTATAGGCACGTTGATTGACTCGCTGCTGCTCTCGTACTTTCTGCCATGATTCATCTTCGATGACTGTCCACTTCCCAGTTTCCATGATAGTCGACAAGACACTATTACCTTTCAGCTTTGTAAGGGCATCAGAGGCTTGCTGAGGTCCTGGTACCCAGCGGCATAGAGAGGCAGACTGTGGGTCAGCTAATGCTTCTCTCAGAGCTCGGATGTCTAAAGCTGTTCTTCTATCTTGGGGCAATTCTTCGGAAGACAGACAATCGTACGCTACCTTAGCATCTAGTACCAGCAGGATCGGACACTGTTGGACATGAGTGGCCCATTGCTTCACTGTGAAGTTCGGATCACGGACTTCACAAAGGACTGCACGAAGAAACTCAGCATGCTCATATCCCAAAGATGCTGCTGCTGCTTCTACTGCTGATGAACTTCGGACAATACGTTTGCACGATGTACTACTCCACTCAATCGGAACCACTGACGACATCTCAGATTGCACCTTCGGGTTGGCCAACAACACCACCAAACCAAGTTGAGACTTACCACGGGGCATAGTCGCAAGAGCACCATCGGTGGATACAATGACCATGATGTCGGACAAAGGACAACCTAAGTCATGAATGACAATCTCAAAGGAGGCCTTGGTCTTCTTGACGGTTTGGTTCAGCAACCGCAAGGTTGAGACAGTAGCATCCACCAAATTCTGTTGAAGGAAAGACACGGCACAAGCGATGTCGGGTCGTCCTTGCTTAGCCAACCAACCCAGTTGACCAACTGCAGCTCGCAACTGAGACTTCTGGTTGGCATCAAGCACTTGATCGTCTAACCAAGATGGATCACACTCCAGCGGTTCCAAGGATTTAGCATACTCGTTCATGGTGATAGTGATCTGCCGATTATCAGCACTTTGCTTCATCCATCGGCCCAGAAACTTACCTCCGTCATGGAGGCTGGTCCAGTTTCCAAACTTGAGCTTCTGACGAAGACGCTCCCAGTCACCTTGGACTTCCGGTGATCCAGTCATCATGGCATCATCGACGTGCAAGGTGACCAGTCCACATAGACGACCTCCTGCATGCTTCATAAACAGACAGGGAATGAACTTGGACTCCTTGAAGTCAATGGCTTCCAGCTCTTCCTTGAACTTCAAGTACCAAAGGCGAGGTGATTCACTCAAACCAAAGATTCCTTTGGTTGCTTCGAAGTACTCTCCATAGTTGTCAGGACCCAGACGCCAAGCCAGGTACTCGAGCACTTCCTTAGGGCAACCGTTTGGTGCTCGTATGTAGATCGGCTCATCACGGGGCAAACCGAGTCCTTGAAGGAAAGCAGCTGTGACATCACCAATGTCCACTGGCCACCCCATCGTAGTAGCCACAGCCAGCAGCACCATATGTGCCAGCATCAATGCTGTCGGGCTGGACGACTCATACTTACCCAGATCTGGATCACGATGGCCACCAACACAAAGTCGTCCCTTCGGCTCGAAGGAGTTCTGGTGCCACTTCTTGTTCACAATGACCATGCGGCTGTGGATGACTCTTTCCTTTGGAAGAACCTGTCCCCTGGGCACAGGCTTGATGGCTTCATGTTCAAAGTGAATGCTCAAGGCCTTCACCAAGGATGGCACTGTCATGCGCACTTCTGCAGGCGTCATATCCTTCACATAGATCTCACCACGAGCTCCCGGTGATGGTCCTTTCGCATGTCCTCTTTTGAGGGCGCACTGTGTCAGCTCCTTGGCTTTGATGTCATCATCAAGGCCATGCTCCAGCTGAGCGAAGCGGTCTTCTCGCTCACGGTGCTCTCGAAGAATGCGGTCAGGTTCACTACCATCACTGACTCGCACGGCTTCTGTGGCCAAGGCCCAAGTCGCAGCTGCCCACCCAGGTGCCCAAGGAACCACACCATGTTCACATAAAAGTACCTGGCTTGCTGTGACGTCGGCATCATCTTCCAGTCGAGGCACTTTACAGTCTCGATCTTCTCCCCCACCGGACAACCAAGTCGCATCTAGCAGGCGGTCACGTTTGAGCTGCTCTTGTCCTGTGTGCGTGAGCTCAGCCAACTGGTGCAGATCATGGGAACGCCTGGCGCGAACGATTGTGCTGTCTTTTGAATCGGCGAGATCTGCTGTTACTCGATCTACGATGGTTTGCCATGCTTCTGGACTGGCCCCCTGATTGAAAAACTCAACCTTATCCCTTACTGCTGCTTTCTCGATACCACTCAACTTAGAGTCACTGGGCACTGCGGATGTGTCAGGCTGCTGGTGAACTATCTTGACTCGCTTCATGTGATGTCCATCCAATCGATCGGCCATCTGCCTTGAGACCGCCGCTTGCTCATGTACCTGTGGTGTCATCTCCTCCGGTGGAATGCGGAGCGATGGCACGGGTTGATTGACATCAGTGGTTGGATCAAGGGACGGATGCTCAAGAGATGGCACCGGTGCTTCACTGGATGGTTCAGTCAAGTCTTCATAGCCAGTGGCTCGACGTTCACCAGTCAGCTCTTGCTGCATGTCACGCAACACATCAGTGAGATACCGTGTGTCCAGTGATTCTTCAGGGGTTGCTAACCTTACGTTCTCCAGAGCTACTCTCACTACCGTCCCCTTATACCGTAACCAAACCTTATCGACACCTTCGGTGGCTGCGACAACTGCTGGTCCTTGTTGACCAGTAGCGTTGTCTTGAAGGCGACGATGTTGACCAGGAGGTTTGTGAAAGTACACCTGTGTTCCGGGTGTCAAGGCTACAAGCTTGGGGGGTTTGGATCTGGCATTCAGTGCAACACGAAGACGCTCATGACTATCTAACCAATGAAATGCAGAAATGGCGGCACAACGGATTTGCTCCATCCTGTTGATTTCTTCATCACTGGATATGGATGCATTGGTACTATACTTGACCTCTCCATCGACGACTTGTTGCAACAAGGAAGAAGGCACAACCTGATCCTGACCTTGAGTCACCTGTATGGGAGAACGACCACACTTCCTCAACAGTCGGTTCTTGGCCTGGCATGCCATGGCCACAGCAATGCGAAGGTCCTTTTCGGTGCACAAGCTCAGTTCATGCATCACGCGAAGAATCATGAGTTTCAGCACTGCCCCATGTCGTTCGGCCAACCCAGCTTTCCACTTGGGCCCAACGGGCAGCACTTCAAGGTGTATGGCGTACAACCGACACAAGGCTTCAAGGCGACCTTTGAACTCCGGTCCTCCGTCGACGAAAAGGGTCTCCATCGGCCCATGCACCAAAATCCATCGCTCAAACAAAAGTTCACTACTCGTGTCACTGCTTGGATTCTTGGACACGATGGCATACTGCAGTGAACAAAAGCCGTCAACTATGTGAGTGATGTTCCACCTACTGCCAGTGCAATCGAAAACAAAGAAACTGTCTGATGAACACTGTTGGTTAAAGCGAGTAGGTGCCTTGGCTGATGCTTGTGGTGCTGAACGTGGTGCTGAAACCCTTTCACACACACTACATCGAATGCACTTGGCTCCTTCAATGATGGCTTTGGCCGCACCGTTGATCTGCAACATGCGGGCCAAGCGGTCATTGCTAGGATGTGCAAAGTTCCCATGCAATTTGGCCAACTGATTGCGAACCTCCTTGGGTAACCGAAGTGCTGGACCAACGAACCAAATGTATCCATACCGTGAACCGATACCTCCGAAATCCCCCTTCCTCATGTCCTCTTCCTGTTGCAGTCGTTGAAATTCCTTACGTAAAGCTATCTCTGCTTGTTGCTCTTCATCGCCTATGACTTGATCTGGTGGAGGGTCAACATCAGCTACACATGCCATGAACCCCATGGATGGATCCTCAACTGATGATCGCCACGTGACCATTACTGGACATGCATGATGATGGGAGCAATCATGGCACACGGCCCCAGTACAGTAGGCACACACCGACAAGTCATGATCATGGGAGTGACAAGCACTACAGATTGCATGGCTAAGCTGTGCATCTATGACATCGTTATCAGTTGTGGCTACCAACAAGCAAGGAGCATGCGATGGTTCTTCCAGGCTACTCAAGGCTTGTGATGCGGATGCTAAGATGTGCAAACAGAACTCCCGTGTCCACATGCCTGCCAACAATGACCTACGGACCCACTGATCATCCACTTTGACAGCTCCTTCAATGGGTTGATGATCAGCCGGTTGGTGTGTGCAACGAGCCCCCACTTCCAATGCACTTGCCAAACTGGCCCGACTGCAATCCAGCACGGTTCGTTTTCGCAAAGGCTTGTTGGACACGGCATCTACCAATTGAAACTGGCATTGATCAACTATGGCACGATGCAAGCAAGGTCGCTGGACCATCACCTTCAACTCAAGTGCTTTACTCAACCAAGGCTGTTCGGTGATGCACAGTCTACCTGCCCTTACCTGACGATCCCATGCTTTACGTGTGAAGGTCCAGTAGTGATAGTCCATGAGTCGCTTCCATACTACCACATCCTGATCATTGATGGCTTGAAGACAGCTCCAAGGGCCACAGGGGGGAGTAAGGACCAACAAATCGGGCTGTAACTCATCTATCTGTTCCAGAATCCTTTGTTGCTCTTGTTGGGAACTCAGATCAGCATTGGTGAGCAAATCAACTGGTTCTACGGCCACCCAATCAGGACTGTCAGCTGCGTAAAGACTAAGGGAAATTCCAAACACTTCCATCACACAAAATCGGCGGTCAGCCCGGGCCCCCTTCACATCACTCAGCAAGGACAGGCTATGCAAAGCATGATGGATGCCCTTCTTGAGGCGTTGGACTTGACCTCGCTGGAAGGCTGTCACGCAGCTCGGAACAGAGGAGGTCCGGTGTCTCCGCGAACTGATCGGACACATACTCCCACATGACCCCAAATGGCTGCTAGCTCCGTGGCATAGAGGCCGGCCAACCAACGAGGATTGCGACGCCATTGGCCCTTGGACCTCTGAATGGCTTCCTTCATGCGCACCATCCATACCAGAGCCTTCCACTTGTGGCAAATCAGCCGTTGGTGCAGCACCCATGACGCATTGAAGACCGGGTCGTGGGACTTGGTCATGCCCAGCAACGGAAAGTCGGCCAGCTGTCCTGTCGTCGCTGCCAACTGTTTCTTCTTGCTCTGGGACGTTGTGCTCACCCTTTTGAGGTTCTTGGAGGGGTCCTCGTCCACAGGTGTTCCCTTCGGGGCTGACTTGCTCTTGGGTGCACGTTTCGGTGCTGTCCCCGATGACGATGCCTGTCCCTTCTGCTTGGACACCTTGCGACGAGTTGATGTCATGCTGGCATCGTCGTCCACCACTTCCACCTCCAAGTCTTCCTCCTCCGCTATCGCCAGGGAGCTGATCTCCGAGATCGGTTCCTCCTCCTCCTCTGAGTGGATGGGCACTGGCTCCACTGTCTTGTTGCGTCCCATGACTGAGCAACGTGCTACTGGCTGGTTTACGCACTTTGGATCCCTTGCCGACTGCGGTTCCACCTCGAACCTCAAACATGCGGATGTCATCACTATCAATCTTGGGTTTGAGGTGCTGGGTGCTGGTCAATTCTTGCCAAGTAGGGTTTCGAGGATTGAAATCCGAGATGGGAACAAGATAGTGACCTTCGGTGGAGACGTGCAAATGACAACGACGTTCACCCAACTTGCGAATCTCACATGTGTTGGCCCCACAATCTATGCACATGCCAAGGTGATTGCATACAGCTTTACTCAGCAACGGAGGGCAAGGGAAATCGATAGCATTCACAGGCAGCAAACCCACATGTCCTTTGATGGCGATTTCAAGGTACACTCGATATCGTGAGAGACGACGAACCCCATCACCAAACCGAAACCAATCAGCTACCCGTTCGACGAACACATGCTTGCCAAGACGACGACGAATCATTACCTCTCGATCGATCCACTGCATGCCAGCTACGGAACGAATGCAACCGATATCCACAATCATCATGCCATCATAGTTGTTGCTTTGGGATTTACTGATCAACACATCAAGGTGAATGTCAGCACATGTGCCCTGCTCACAGCTGCTCACCATATATGCACCACGGGCTTGGTTCTCCAACAAGCTCTCCAGCACAGCCGACATAGCTGGATGCTGCTGTGGAGCATTGGAACTGACATTAGGACTTGTGCCGAGGGAAGGATCACTGGAACTACTCAGCTTTGCTACTTGAGGAAACATCTTTGGACATGACATTTGCTGCAGCAGCTGCCTTGGCCTTGTTCTTGGGGCACTCAGGATCACGGCTCCAGTGACCAAAGCCACCACATCCTCGACAAGGATTCTTGGCCATCAGCTCACGAAGACGTTCCTTAGCAGCTCCATCACCACCAGCAGTCTGCTCGTTACGCTTGAAGTAGCCGCGAGCCTGCCGGATAGCTCTCAATCGAGCTTGACTCTGCTACCAGTGCCTCGTGCTCAACCGACTGGATCTCCTCTGGCTCGTCCAACATGTCCTCTGGGTCATCCTCGGGGGTTGCAGCATCGGCCTCGTCAGGGTCACCAGTTACATGGGTACCATAGCTTCGTGACCCATTCCATCGAGGTTTGACGGCAGTACTCGGTGCTGTCGCCGTCGAGGATGTTCCAGTGTCAGGGACCAGCTCAGGAAGGAGAGGTCGGTCACTCAACCCACGTCCGATAGGCACTGTGCCTTGCAGGAAAGGACCCATCCGTCGCAAGGCAGGATACACCGAAGCGGTGGACAACTGATTGTTAGCTGCTGCCATGACTAACACTTGATCCTTCTGAGTCAACTCGGAGTTGTCCAACACATATCCCACGAGGAACCTTTCTCCCATGGCGAATTCTGGATCTTCCTCAATCATCAGATCTCGTTGGGCTTCCACACGCATCAAGTAGGAGTCCAAGCTTTCATGCGGAGCTCTGCGGCGCTGCAGGAATTCACGTTGGGCTCGTTCACCACGTTGGCCTGAAAGCTGCTGCACCAGCGTGGAAGCCTCCAAGGTCTTGAAGATGAGGTCAAGCCCATTCTCTTGGGACACAGATCCAATGCTGAGCTTCCTGGTCAAAATGGAAGCCCTGCCCTTCAGCGCAGACAAAACTCGAGGCCCAATGACAGCCGCAGGCAGGAGGCCTCCCTCACCAGCGATCCAACATTGCACAGACCGCTTCCACTCTTTGTACGATTCATGGGGTTGCGCCGGCCCTAGCATCTACGACAGCTGACGCATGCTGCGGCTGCTCATCACCACTGGCCCCATCCATGCGATAGTGCTCCCAAGAGCCCAAAGGCCAGTTGGCTGCATCGATTGATTCATTGACAGCCACGGTGCCAGGTTCCTCCCGCCACCATTGTCCCAGCTTATCCTGATCGCCATCTTGCTGTCCACCATGACGCGACCACTGGGCCCAATCATCAGGTTGATACCAACCGCGGCTATAGGACCAAGACCAAGACGAAGAATCATACCAAGGACGATGCCCCCAATCATCCGACCAATCCGACCAATGACGCCACCATGAACGAGTGGACTGCCAGGGATCACCTCCATGCTGCCATGCATCCTGTCGATACTCACTACTACTGGTTTGTTCATGTCCAGTCGAAGACCATGTCACTACACTACCAGGAGCAGATTTGTCAGCCGGCAGCTGACTTGCGGTTCTACCTTGGTCATCCTTCACAGCAGGAGTTACTCCAACATCACCAGCTCTAAGCCCAAGATCTGCTGACGGAGTCACTCGTGCTGCCACCCCAACTGACTCCTCAGAGTCAGGTTGCCCATGGTTCTGCGCCCGACGGCGCCTTCTCGGCGGTGAAGCCAACTCCTCTGCCATAGCTATACACCAAGGCCCTGGATCGAATCAGCAACGGAGCAACGAGGCTCCGCTACCACTTAAAGTGGTAGCGGAGGGCACAACCATGGGCCAAGCACACTGAGCGCCTTTTCTACTGACCAAGGGACCGCAATGGGCTGCGCGTGCAATCGCGCTGATGATGGTGAAAATGCCTCATGTTACCTGAAAGACTCACACATGTCAAGGCCATGAAAAGGTGGATCGTGTTATGGAACAAGAGCCCCTTTCGACTCAACCAGCTCCAAAGGGATGGGTTGACACGTGCACGATGACTCCCCAAACATTTTGGATGGGTGGATTTCCGGGGCGTAGGCACGCTGTTCTGGGGAACATCAATGGTGAGTTATGATGAGTAGCTGGGCGGAGATTGGAACCAGCCATGAACCGTAAGATGACAGTGTAGTACCGGAGTGAAAGTAGCAATGAACCACAACGAGCAGTAATAGCCAGCAACAGTCACGAATAACAAAAACCAACCGGGTGGGTCCACATGTCAGCAAGACACTTGGGTCATGGAACCGACGTGGTTGGCAAGCGTTTGGGATGGGTCAAACCTGTGAAAGCACAAATCCTTTTCAGATTTCGGGAGCCAAAACAGAGAAGAGAAAGTCACAGCACCGATACATTTTTTGAGAAATGTGAAACCAATGCCTTGTAAAGAATCATTAACCGCTGCCTGAGGATGACGGGTAATTGATGGTCAATTCAAAATTGGTTATAACTTACGATCATCTCTAACCATCATTGATCAACTAGTGAACTATCCACTAATGGTCTGTGGCGATTAAACAACGGATAGTCGAGGTTTTTTTTGGTTGTCCCCTTGGACTTGAGCATGTTTCCGCTGCCACAGTTTTTACTGCAGCCCGTAGCTGCTGGCCAGCAGTGAATGCATGGACGCACAGTTTAACGCACATGTTTGCACAGAAGATTCGCGTTGGAAGTGCATCATATACATACACTTCAGCTGTATGTGCATGTATGTATTTTAGCAGATTTCAATAGATATACTATATACATGCCCAACATATATTTACCTCACTATTTTTTGATATAGTAAACCCAAAACACATATTGAACCTGACCTCAGTTCCAAAATGCGACATCGGGCGTCATTGAATCTTTGCATGTTTTCGTCTTCTGGCCTGACAAAGTTGGATGATCAATTTCACAAAGTGAATTGCAATTTTCAAGGTGTTCTTTCATGAATACACGCAGATCTAGCTTGTTCTCGCTCTGAACTTTGGCATTGTTGATGAAGGAACTGAGGTGAGCTTAGCGCACAAGCGACGTCGTACCGGTGAGAGCTTGAATTTCCATGCGGCTTTACCTAGTGGACAAGGTGAAACGGTCTCAGTGTCCCAGTTTGCCACTATAGGAGACTTGAAAAAGGCAGTGCAAAAGGCTCTCGGTCGACCTTTCCTGAGGCTTGCTGCGCCTGATGGTCGTCTGTTGGATGATCCCATGGAATCTCTGGAAGTTTCCGGGCTTCGAGATGGCGACGCCATTTCCGTCGTTGCACAGTAGCAGCCAAAGGCAGTTGCAACTCGTGGAGCCTTTGCATTGTGGCATAGTGCATGCGACGGGGTTGTCACCTGGGGGATTCCAATTGTGGTGGCGACAGCAGCCCCGTGCAGAATCGATTGAGAAATGTTCAGCAGATTTCTGCCTCATCGAGCGCCTTCGCTGCAATCTTGGGTGACAGAAGTGTTGTGACATGGGGCTGTCAGCAAGACCGGGGAGACATCTCTGCAGTCCGGGATCGGTTGAAGAATGTTCGGCAGATTCATGCCGCGAAGAAGGCTTTTGCTGCAACTTTGGCCCGCGGAAGTGTCGTGACGTGGGGAAGACAAAACCACGGTGGTGACAGCTCTGCAGTCCAAGATCAGTTGAAAAATGTTCAGTCGATTTGTGCCGCAAATCAGGCTTTTGCTGCAACTTTGGCCCGCGGAAGTGTCGTGACGTGGGGAAGACAAAACCACGGTGGTGACAGCTCTGGAGTTCGGGATCAATTGAGGAATCTTCAGCAGATTTGTTCTGCAGGATATACTTTTGCTGCAGTCTTGGCCGACGGAAGTGTGGTAACATGATATAGTTTTGCCATGGTTTGCCGAGTTCCCTCACCGTTCAGCAAATGCTGTGCGAAGGCCAGGCATCTCGCGCAAACAGCTGAAACCTTACGGGAGCAAAGCAGGAGTTCAAAAGACTCGGCCAAAAAACTGGAGGAGCTTTTGCAGGAAAGCCTTGCTGCAAGTGCAGCCCTGGGATCTGAAAATGCTGCGCTGAAACGCCGACAATCTGAATCTCAAACAGCAGGGTTGTGTTCAATATGCCGCGAGGCGAGGGCAAATGTAATTCTCTATCCGTGCCAACACGCAACGGCTTGTGAAGATTGCTGGGCCATTTTCTCTACCTCACAGAGTGAAATGAGTGCAACACCGTGTCCCATCTGCAAGCGGCCAGTGGAATTCTTCTCCAAAGTCTTCTTTCCCTCATGAATGGCGAAGAATTACGTGGGGCCATCCACATGGCGGTGGTGACAGCTCTGCAGTCCAGGGTCAGCTAAGGAACGTTCAGCAGATTCGTGCCGCACACAGTGCTTTTGCCGCAATCTTGGCTGATGGAAGTGTTGTGACCTGGGGCTGTCAGCAAAGCGGTGGAGACAGCTCTGAAATCCAAGATCAGTTGCGTGATGTGCAGCAGATATATGCATCAAACGATGCTTTTGCTGCAATCTTGTCTGACGGAAGTATCGCAACATGGGGCAATCCGGGGCATGGTGGCAACAGAGCTGAAATTAAGGATCAGTGGTGAAATGTGTAACAGACGCATGTCACGAAGAGCGCTTTTGAAAAAACATAGGTGGATAGAAGTGTTGTGGCACAGGGCACATGGGGCAGTGGCTGTACAGGTTCGTGGTTTTTTGCCATTTCTTTTTTTCCCTAGTAATCATTAACACATGGTTGGTTGACTAATATTTTTCGAAGGGTTGAAATAGAAACCACCGACCATTGTAGCATTGTCCAGAAGAAGTTTCAAGACATTTGACCTGAATCTGACTGATGCGCTCTATCGAGATGCTTTATCTAGATGGTGGTTTCTCAAGCCACAGGGCTACCCCGAAACCATCCAATATGAACCGTTTAAATCGTATGACACCATCCACTTATGGGGTCCCCCAATGTCTTGAGAATCTCCTGAACCTTGGGCCAAGGAGTGGAATCATCCAAGATATGCTTGCAATCCATGTTTGCCCTGGGATCATGCGCCGGTTACAGGGGATTCATATGGAGGTTTGACAAAAATTGGGAACCCCAAAAATGGTTGGTTTAGTAACGGTTGATATGGGATGATTTGGGGGTCCTCTATTTCGACAAACACTTATATGTATGTATTATATATGGATATGCACGTATAGATGTATGGAAAACATGTATAGATGCATATACTCATTGGCGGGTCCCCTTTTTTGCTCCCATGTTGCAGGTCCACGTTTGCAGCACCAAGCGACTCTTGAAATGGATGGGCTGTTATTGTTCCAACCATGGTGTGGGGCTTCGGGTTCAAACATGGGGTCAAACACATCGAGTCACTGTTTAATTCTGAAGCTTCAAAACCCAACAACAAAAACTCATTAGGATTTGAGTGTAAGCTTCCAAACCGGAGCATTTGGAGAATTCACCAATCCACAAGAACTCCAACTTTTTTTCATATAAACAAACTAGTTGGCTGAGACTTTTCTGTTAAACAAAGAGTTGGCTTCTCCGTCCCTTCCTTTCCCGAAACTTTTTCGTAACGAACGGCCCTTGATCACACCAGAAGCACAGCCCCCAGCAGATGCCGAGTCCAGGTCCAACGCCTGCTGCGTGCCAAGCGCAAGAAGAGCCGCCGTGCGCGGCTGCCCAAGGAGAAACCCAACGTGCGGATGCCCAAGGAGCGGCCGCAGGGGAAGGGGCCCCAAGGACCCGGTGGATCCATTGGGCACTTGGTGGGTTGAGGGATGGTGGGTGGGTGAAATGGTTGGTGAAGGGATGGTTAGTTGAGGGATGTTTGTTGGGTGTTGCTTCAGGGATAATGGTTGGTGAAATGGTTGATGGATGGTTTGATTTATACTTAGAATGATAGTTAAAGGGCTACTGGGCTGATGGCTGATCAGGAATGGTTGGTAGGATGGTAAGGGTTCTGAATGGTTCATGATGGTTGACTGACGATGGTCGATTAATAGTGGCGGATTGATCCAAGTTGGCAATGGTTTGGTGTTTGATTCCAGCGCTCGATTCCGGGCCTCATGGTTGCTTCACATTGTTTTTTTATTTTTCATAGGAGTTAATCAGCCAGTTCTTGGTAACTGGTTCTATTATAACATCCATTCAATCATATTGTTCTGGTTGATTGATAAGAGTATAGCGACAGTACTCGTTGAGTCATGGTTAAGAACCTTCACTGGTTGATCAATTTAACTGTACCGCTGCAAGGCATTCAACCATGGTCCACTGATATGGTCATCGTCATTTAGTGGGTTTAAATTGCTCATTATGATTGATAAGGGTTTATTCCCTAAATGATAGCTTCGCCACAAATCCTGGTTTAGCAGGAGTGCATTAGGAGAAGGGATTCCCAAGCAACGAATCGGTATATGAAGGGGCCATGCTGTTGGAACGCAAAAACATTTCTGGTCGTTGATATTGCGGGAAATTGCAGGATGATGTGTAGGGAATTTGTGCGACATTTTCACACACTGGTCCAGACATAGCTATTAAGAAAAAGATTAAACAATGCAAATAAGATTAAACAAATAAGATGTTTACAATATATAATTGCAACAATAAAGCGACACTTGCAGGAATCAGCCATGACTACACGAATATAGGGATCATGAAGAAAACTCCAAGCGGAGACAACCAATTGCCCATTGGCTGCTGACAGTCTAATCGGATAGGGGTCTGTTTCCCATGGCTAGCCTGAAGCAGTTGCCATGTACGCAACATCAGGTGCTGATGCATGAACATGTGACATTGAAATGTATTCTTTTGGGGTGATCGTAGGTCACTGTCATGACACAAAAATACCTCAAGATAGTATAGGGAATGTGTGGTCGGGTGCTTCGTTAGTTGGATCATGGACAGATGTTGAGATGTAGAAAACTGAGCGGATTGGAGAATGTTGGGGAAGTCCTGGACAACTGAGTTGGAGTGTTATCTTCAACTCAGACATGTTCATCCGTGGATTCGTTGATACATGTGGTTTCTATGAATTGGTCTGTTCAATCACTGGACCCTCCAAACAGGTCCAGAAAGCTTGGGAGACGAAGTCCTGACTCGCCTAGTCATCATTTTTTTCCCGTGGTAAGGAGGTTTGCACCAGCCAAGCCTCCACATCTGGGTATCGAAGCCACTGGCCTTCAGGTTCACATCCATGTGCCGGAGACGCTGGCCGATGGCACGCTGGGACTAGGCCAGGTCACTCGCGGTGAAGTTTGGTGGTTGGGAGGGAGCGAGGCCAGGCGCGAGGCCAGGGTGCCCGGCTGCCCTTGTTAGAGGGGAAGCCAGGCCAGGAGCCCCCAGGAGTGCCCCTTCACCAGCTATGGTAGGATGGAAAGTTGGCCATTGGACCTGCAAGTGGGAGCTTTTGTGGTGAAGTCTTCATGAAATCGCTGGATCTCAGGCTCCATCCAACCTTGCACTTCAAGGTCTTAAAGCCAGATTGTTGGTATCTTTGGCGATCATTTCTCACTAGCATTTTCTAGCCTTTTTCAGAAACCGAGCCAGAATCTCATGGGCGCAACTCTTGCCCAAGAACGATTATTTATTGAAAGCTGGGTTCGATTTTGCACAAGACCACGGTTCATTTGGGTGTTTCTCAAAATAGGGGGACCCCTAAATCATCCAATATTAACCATTGATAGTAATAAACCAACCATTTTTTCGTGTTCCGACATCAAGGAGCCAATTCCAAGAACTGATCGCATTGGTTTCAACCATGGAGCACCTGGCCTCGGGTCGTGCGCGTCGCCGGTGGCCGTTGCAGCTGTTGCTACTGGGATTGGTCTTGATGGGTCAGGCCATTCAAAGTCGTGGTCGCATGGCTTGTTGGACTTTGTTGGGCAAGAGATCTGAACTGGCAGAAGTCCTGCAGCCTGTTGTGGCACGCGGATTCAGCAGGTGCGATGAGAGCATGGCATCGAATCATTCTCCGAGGTGAAACAGCTTCCGTTCCGAATGGGGTTGGCGGGAGCTGGCAACGCTAGGAAAGAAGTGTTGGATTTCGCGTCCGCTAAGAGATTTGGATCCCAAAACAGTCTGCCGAGGCAGAAGCAGGGCTTGCATTGTGGAGAATTATTTGAGGGGACATCACAGCAGAAGATGCAATGGTTGTTGGACCTGGGGCTGACTGGGATTCAGACTGCAAAGGTAGTGGCCACTTTTCCTCCAATTCTTGGCTACATACAGCATCGCGCAGAACTTGAAGCCCACATTGGAATGCTTCCTAGATTTGGGTCTCACGAAGAGTCAAGCTGCCAAGGCAGTCGCCAGGCACCCTCCAATTCTTGGCCCAAGCATTGAGCGAAACTTGAAGCGCACAGTGGAATGGCTCCTGGACTTGGGGCTCACGAAGAGTTAAGTTGGGAAGGCACTCGCCGTCAAACCTCAACTTCTTGGCTACAGCATCCAGCAGAACTTCAAGCCCAAAGTGCTGTTCGTACCTCTTCGTCTGGCATGAAGAGTTCAGCGTTTTCGAGGTGCGAAAGCGCTGAACTCTTCATGCCAGACACCAGCACGCTTTGGGAGACGAAACGGACCATCAACCAACTACCTGGTTGCTGGTTCCCACGCCATCATTGGAGAGAACCAAACATTATCATAGTTGTACAATTCTATGAGCCAGATATATGCTATAGATATACTATGACCAAGCTAAGCATCACAGATGCTGTAGTGCTGATTGCGCAGAATCCGCGTGTGTTATCGTACAGCTTACAGCGCTTGGACGACCGTTTGCAGATTTTGGCAGCGCAGGACAGTATGGCAAAGCTGAGCAGTGTAATGTCTCTAAGCGAAGAACGATTTCGCAAGCGCTTTTTGGAGTTCAAAATGTTCCGCTTGTCAATCTATATACATTGCAAATCGGTCATTGCCAGATTTACTCTTCAGCACTTCTGAATAGCTCCTACTGATTGGCCATAGTTGCTTTCAGTTCCAGCTTTCTTTCGGAGCCAACCAATCTCATCGTTATCCAAGTCCAATAAGCTGTATACAATCTCATACAACCATCGCTATCACCACCTATCATCCATCATCATCCATCATTAGCCATCATTAGCCATCATTAGCCGACATGATTGGCCACCATTGACCATCATCAAATCTTCATTCTGTTGCTACTGATGGTGCTGTTCATCAACAACATAACTATGAATCCACAAAGACAACCCACATAGCCAACTGAAACCACCAGTTGAGACACGTGAACTCTTCGCAACTACGCTGGCTATCATGGCAAAGCTTGCGTTTCGCTGCTTGTTAAATCCGACCTACACATGATCCTCCAAACTTTGCGCTGCGAATCATCAATGAATCTCCTGATACCTTAAAGAGCCAGAAATTAACAGTGGCTTGCCCAACCTACCATTTTTTCGAGGCGCAACAGTTGAACACGTTTGGTTGAGGCGTTGGGTTGAACGCCAAAGTCCCGTGGTAGAAATCTCCAGACCTTCTGGCTGCTTTTTGGACACCCAGGAGACTTACCAGTTACTGAAAGTTGAAAGGATCAGAAAAGGCACAACTGAACGGTTGATGCTAGTTGGAACTGGAACCAAAGGGGCTGATCCACGATTTAGGTGGCTACAACTCGAACTTATCCGGATGAAGCTGGTGATATTCGATGGTTATGCCTGCAGTTGATCAGTTTCACCAAGCAACTCATAGCTAGGGAACACCTTGGCCATAGACGTTGGTCACCCTGGCATCTCGCCATAGGCTTGGACGACGCCGACGAAGATTTTCGTGGTCTCCTGGTGGTATCCATCCATCGCAAGAGTGAGCACTACGGCTGGCAGCTAGGAGAGAGGGCACCTGAGTTGGGCGAAGGCTCCATAAACCCAGCTGAGTTTGAATATGGTTGAATAGCGAGCAATAGGCAGCCATCATAGTCAGTGATACGATGATTAATTGTCGATAATGGTTCATGAATGTGAATTTTCATGGATTATCGAACGATGAACCATGAATCATGTGTCGTAGTCACTGATGGTTGATAATTGTTGGTAAGATATGGATGATGGTTGATGCGGAATAGCTGGTTGATGCGGAAACTCCGCAGTTTTTTGGCCCTTTGGCGTGTCTGGACGAGCCGTTCGATATGGCTTTTGGGTAGTGGAAGACCTGAAAACACGTGACCAACGGACACCTTCATGACATCGCAGGTTGTGGCCACCGACCCCTCAAGGCAAAGGTGCCGACCCTTCATGGGCTGTTTGAAGGGGTCGAACCTGAAAGTACTCAGATCTGAAGACATGGCAGCACAAGGTCACCTTTGGGGTTTTCTATGAGCAGCTCCTGTTGGTTGATGGAGATCCCTGGACGGACAGTCCTCATGAACTGGCTGCCATGACAAGCGTTCTTGGATGCGCTGGGGTTAGTTTCCTGGGATATTGCCATGGTTACAAACCCACAAAAGTAGCCGAACTAACCCCTATAACCACGGATAATTACCTCTATAACCATGGTTACACCAGCCTAGAAAGGTCAGTCATAAGCGTGGTCAGTCACCAGCCCCATGGCCGTGGTTACTTACCAGGCGCATCCAAGTTGGAAGTACCAGCCATGTATTGCCGGCTGCAAGGAGATCGCATCATCGAGCTGAATGGACATCTGATCGACGCGCCTCGATCTTTTGATATGGCTGGCCTGGTCAAGACCTGGGATGGTGAGAAAATTGGTACAGCCATGTCACCAGGTTACACCAGGTTTTATGGTTAAACCTGCTTGGACCGGATATCACCTGGAAGCTTCACTAGTTTTTATGGGTAAACTGCTCACACAGGGTGGATTTTTAACTTCCAGGTGAGTTTACCAGAGGGTAGCCCTAACATATCGAACTACGCGCAGATCTGTTGGGATCTTCAGCCATCCAGTTTTGGCGATATGGCTGTGGGTCAAAACCGTTAGTCCCCCTGGTTCCCCATCATTAACCATTGGTTTCCCTATGAAATTGTTGGTGGAAATCCCCCATGAGCGTGGTTGGTTAACTGCTTGACCCATAGCCATATATACTGCTTGACCCATAACCATTATTGGTTGGCTAATATTGACCCATAGCCATATGGAGTTGTCACTGATGAGATCTGATGTTTGACAGCAACCTGCGCCTGGGAGCCAAGACCGACCGCGATTTTTTTGGCATTGCTCAGAAGGATTTTTCCACAAGCACACGGTGGGTTTCTTGAAATAGGGAGCCCCAAAAATGGTTGGTTTACGACTATAAATGCTTACTAAACTGGATGATTTGGGGGTACTCCTATTTTGAGAAACCACCACATCCCAACTTGTTGACGTTCTGTTTCGGTTTCGGTGCCCACTGGGGGTTCGTCTCTGTTTCAGCGCACTGACTTGCGTTGTTGATTGTAGCTCTGCACCTGAGGAAGTCTTCCATGAAAGAAGCAGCTGACTCCTGTGGAATCCATTGTTTTGAAGCTGCCGTGGGAATGGGATGCTCTCATTATTCACCACTAGATTCCCCATTATTAATCATGGTTATACCGGTTACAGTCACCTCACCTCCCTTAGAACCCTTATACCACCACTCGATCTCATTATTAACCACTTGATCTCATTATTAACGGGACATCCTTCGTTAACCACTATAATCATGGTCATCTTATTACCTTTTGTGACGGGTCCCGTCCTGTCTCACGTTGTGCCCAGGAATGGGATGATTTCAGGGCCACCTGGGATGCCGTGAAGCAGTGTCCAACTCAGAGCAGAGCTGAGCTGTCGAGCTGAGCTGTTTGGAGCTGAAAGGTCTTGGGGTGCCTGGTTTCAGTGGGTAAACCCTAGGAAGCCATAGGAAAAACCATGGGAAAAACCGTGGGAGATAGAATCCGTGGCAACACCATTGGAAAATCCGCATATTTTTTTTCGAGAAACCCTGGATAATCCACGGATAGAACACCAGTGCAAAACCACGGGGAACACCATTGGAAAACCCTGGATAAGCATCAAGAATCGGTGGATTATCCATGTTAGATCAGCGGTGCGTTTGATGGGCTCAGTGGTAAACCATTCCAGGAGCAGGAAGCTGCCAAGGCTAAGCATTTCACGTGAGGGTTTAGTGGGTTGTCTGCCAGTAGTGCACCCTTTGTTTAAGTCAGCTAAGCATCTACAAATAAATGGTGCATCTTTGGTTTTCAATGAAGGATGTACGTGGGCGTATTACTCCCTTGAAACATCAGTTCAACCAGGCGTTGTCTTGTGAAGGCACAAGTTTCAGTTTCGCTCGTTGAACTTGCATGGGTCATGGTCATGTCACCTCGTGGTCACTACGTGTCATTGCCACCTATCCACCTATCCTTGATCCAAACTGAATGGGTAAAGATCTGAACAAAGACCAATGGAAACAATCCGGTTCTCAGCATGGATATGGACCATTATAAGCTTTAACTTGCCATCATTATCATACTCCCAGCACAGTAGGTCCATGTGAGCTATCCCAGGTCATCATGGACTATGATCAGCAGCCATATTAACCACAGCAACCATGACCAACAATCAGTAGCCAATTGTCAGCTCATATTTTAAGCATCATTTATCCATCAATAGCTCATCATCAACCATCACAAAGCGTCACCGAGCTTCACTCGCCATCAATAAGCATTACAAACCATAGTTCATCATAAAATTGATAATGTGAAGTCGAGTCTGTCAAACTTGTGAATCGGCACACCTCATATATTGCAGTTGAAACACTGTAAATCATGATCATCAAGCAATGATTATAGTTATATACAATCCTCATCATTAACCATAACTATTACGATTAATTATAGTCAATTATGGTTTATTGACCTTAAGTCATGGTTAATTGACTAGTCAATAAATCATAGACCACAACTGTGGCTGGTTGATTGACCATAACTCTATTAACCAGCCACAGTTGTCAGTTATCAACCAGCCAGTGCCAATAACCATAACCAGCTATGATTAATACAGTTAACCATCAGTCATCAACCAGCCACTGGCGGGCGGGCCAGGCAAACCCCCCCGAGCCA
>VSDK01025800.1:375850-401522 GCA_009767595.1 Symbiodinium kawagutii | reverse complement strand
GTCCATGCCACAGAGGAGGCCTTTGCTGCAATATTGGCTGACGGAAGTGTTGTGACATGGGGCAGTCGGCCAAACGGTGGAGACAGCTCTGCAGTCCAGGATCAGCTGAGGAATGTTCAGCAGATTCATGCCACAGGATATGCTTTTGCTGCAATCTTGGCTGATGGAAGTGTTGTGACATGGGGCGAATTGGGCCGCGGTGGTGACAGCTCTAGAGCCCAAGATCAGGTGAGGAATGTTCAGCAGATACATGCCACAGGATATGCTTTTGCTGCAATCTTGGCTGATGGAAGTGTTGTGACATGGGGCGAATTGGGCCGCGGTGGTGACAGCTCTAGAGCCCAAGATCAGGTGAGGAATGTTCAGCAGATACATGCCACAGGATATGCTTTTGCTGCAATCTTGGCTGATGGCAGCGTTGTGACATGGGGCGATCCAAGCGCCGGTGGTGACTGCTCCGAAGTCCAAGGCCAGTTGAAAAATGTTCGGCAGGTCTGCGCCACAGCAACGGTTTTTGCTGCAATCTTGGCCGACGGCAGTGTGGTGACCTGGGGCCTTTCTGCTCCTCAAAACATGATCTCTAGATTCCGGTATCAGTTGCGGAATGTGCAGCAGATATATGCCACCAAAGGAGGTGCTTTTGCCGCAATCTTGGCGGACAGAAGTGTGGCGACATGGGGCAGTCGCAAACATGGAGGTGAGAGATCTAGAGTCCGAGGTCAGCTGAGGAATGTGCAGCAGATCTGCGCTGCAGGGAGCGCTTTTGCTGCAATCCGGGCTGATGGAAGTGTTGTGACATGGGGCCATCCATTTCTGGGTGGTGACAGCTCTGAAATGCAGGATCAGTTGAGGAATGTTCAGCAGATACATGCCACAGGATATGCTTTTGCTGCAATCTTGGCTGATGGCAGTCTTGTTACGTGGGGTGTTCGATCCTTTGGTGGTGATAGCTCCAGCGTTCAGGATCAGCTCGATTTCATGTAGGCCGTGTGAACAAAAGAGTCTTGAGCCCATCTCCGCTGTTGTGCCTTGCATTTTCATGCTTTAACGGTGATAGGAGGGTCCCCAGCATGAAAGTCCTGGCATCTTTCTTTACGTTTTAGGTCGACGAATTGGTGACCAACTGGAGATTTCCACTCGAACGTGCGGCTCGTTGCAGCTACCGGGTTGCTGCTGGTCTTGTTGCGCTGGTTCTTGCTGTTTTCAACCAATTGGTTTTGAGGAAAAATATCACACCATAAGTGATGGTCAGCTGGTGAAACCGTGGATAGTTTTCTGTATCCAAATCCTATGTTTGCTCGCGTTGATTCAAGGCACAAGCCCAACTGGGCAACCATGGCATGCAACACAGGCAGCATCATTGAGCAACTTTTGATTCACAAGGAAAGTGTGATCTCGGGGATTCACAATTGGAGAGGCGAAGTATTACCATAGATTGCTTTGTCCGGGAAGCCAGTTCTTTTCAAAACTCCCAGGGCATGGGAACTGCCGATTTCACTCACTAATTATTGAGCAATCCTTTCGCCTGGCATAGGTCGACTTTCCCATTAACCTTCCTGTCATACGGCATTTGGTTATCCCGGTTTCCGGAAACCAGCCACTCTTCAGGAATCTTCAGGATACATCTTCAATTGGGGAGCTGGGTCGTCAATACCTACCAAGAAACATGGAGAGGAACCTCCCAACCAACAAAGGGGTATCGAACTGCCAACTAAAACAAACCTTCACAAATTTGGGGTGCGAACAAGAAGGCGCCCAGAAGTTCTAGGCCACATTTCACTTTTCACATGTGAATTTCCCCGACAAATCGTACTTCGTTGCCTAGTTTTCACTATTGATCCCAATAAATCCCCATGGATCCCCAATCACTAATCTCAAGGTCCTTGTAGTATACACTATTGATACCCCAATCTTTCACCCAACAAATCCCAATGAATCCCCAATCAATTCCAACATTCTTGGGTCCAACAGTTGGGCTATCCCAAGCCTTGCCAGAGGCAGCTCCCGGATGACCTTTGCGCAAAGATTTCGACGGAAAAGAGTCGGGTCGGCTGCAGCCGATGGCTGGATGTGCATTGCTGGGGCATCGGTTGGACCGGCAAACCAACGGTCCAGCAGTGATCATATGGTGATGATCATTCTTTTGGGTTGTAGAAATTGCTCTCTTTTTTTTACATCTCATTTGGCTTGGGGAGCCTTCCAAAGTTTTTGGGGAGCCTTCCAGAGATTTTCAGAAAGGATCCATCCAGGCTGCAGCTGGAGCTGGAATTGATGGCAGTTGGAGTCAGTGTTGGATCATCCAACTGAAGCAATGAGCATCTTTATCCAATTGCTTGGATTTATGCGCATTTATATCCACATTGTGGGTTATCTGATGTTTACTTGGGTGATTCTTCATCAGCATCGATGGCTCATGGAGCAAGCAAGAACATTGGCACATGGGGCATTTGACCCGGAGCTTTTCAGGGTAGGCATGCGAGGCATGGCCAACAGGTCAACGACCACAGCTCTGCCCTACCAAGCGATTCATTGTCAACCCTTAGCCACCATTTTAAGCACTATAAGCAAGAGTTATGACCATTATAACCATTGATAGTGGCTCCCTTAACTTAACCATTATAAACCGCACATTCCTTTAACTACTCGCCACTATCAACCCTTGTGAGCCACCACTACTCCTGACACTTTCCAAGCATCCTTGCTACAATCATTCGCCACGGCCAGTAATCAGCTGGGCTGCCCATCCTTTGTGGCTCGAGAAATCGCATGGTACCACTCTCCTGCAACGGATATGGCTACGGACACAAGGGGGAGATATTTCAGGGTCATGACCACTTCCATGGAACACTGTGAACAACACAGCTGCACGCGATTTCGAGCAGATGAACTGCCCACCATAAAATCACACAGTAAGGGACACACCCCGATTTTGTCGCAGAATCGTGCTACGATTAGTGGCGTTTCGTGCTGCCGGTGTTGGGCACTGGAACAGGAGTGCGGGGGAGGGTCAGGTGTGACTTCCAATGGGGCCGAGGGGTTGTGTATTTGCACATGGAGCGTTCGTCACATGGAGCGCTTGGCGAATAGTTAGTCATGTGAGAGATCCTTGCACAAGCCATCCCAAGGTTTGTAGTGTTTGAGCGGTAGAATTGGCGGTGGTCGACCATTAGATGTAGGGATATATTCACCACTCAGGAATCATCAGCAACAAATTCAACCATCAAGTTGAGCATCAACCATCAACCATTCATCAGAATCAGCCATTCTCAACTTTCAACTCGTCATTTTCTGGAACCATAGGAGGTGCCTGGATGCACGAGCCGGATACTTGCGCCTTAGCTGGAGTCAACGGACCAATCAGCCATTCTCAACTTTCAACTCAACTGGGCAACTTAACCATCACGGCACTGATATCCAGTATAAATTATCAGTATATCCAGTAAATCCTTTACATCCATGATCAATTCTCAACTTAACCATCACCTAAGTTTGAGTATCACTTATATCCACTAACTCCGTTACATCCATCAACCATCGACTCACCATTCATCAGAGCATCCGTCCACGTCGTGCCGTCGTGCTGTGTCAGGAAGCATGGCGGCGCCTCCCGTGGACTTCGCGTCGGGGGATCATTACACGGTGCTGGGGGTGAAACGCAACGCCACGGAGGCGTGAACTGCGGGGTGGTGAAGCGCTGTCAAGGGAGGGTTGGTTGGTCAAGGATGGTTAGGAAGCATGAATAGTCAAGCATGATTTGATGGTGGTGAATTAATGATTAATGGACGGTTAATGGTTGGTTAATAGCATTGATATCCCAATTAATGATGGTTGGTCAATGAAGGTTCATAGATGGTTAATTCATGGTTAAACATGGTTTGTGAGTGGTAAGGTTCATGGAAGTTGGTGGTGGCTTATGATTGTTAATGGTTAACTGGTTAGGTTCAATGGATGATTGTTCATCATTTGGCATTTTGGAAAGAGCGATTTAGAGCCCGGGCCCCGGGGTATTGTTTAATTGAGGGATGATGGCTAATAAGAACTCAATTCTGGGTTAATGGCGGTCAACCCATGGTTAGCAAATGGTTGACCGATGGTTAATGAACAGGTACTTGCGTTGATCCATTGTTAGTTCATGGTCGATTATGGCCAAAAACCAGCTCATGATAACAAAAGTTGCTAGTAATGGGTAGAAATGGTTGATGCTGGTTCAGGATGCTGACTGGCTACTTTGGCATACATATGAAATTCGCTGTTGATAGATTTATAGCCCCCCAACACACACAGACAGACAGGGATGTATGTACCTCACATGCGAATGCATGCAAACATACATGGACGCACACATTGATGCCGGCACACACATGGATGCTTACGAGCACACACACATACACACCAGATAAGCAAGAAAGGAACCAACCACTGGTGCTTAGCGCATCATCTCGTTGAGTGCTAGCAGGCCATTGGTCGTTGGATTAAAGCATTAACAATTTGATGGTTGACAATGGTTGGAAAGGGGGTGGTTTTCCCATGTCATGAGTGGTGGTGATGGTGATGATGACGACGGTTCGCGGTGAATATCATTGATACTGATGGAGATGGATGTCGATGGTGATGATCACAATCATGGCTAATGAACCATCGATGATGACAACCATCACCCGTGGTCATGGTGCCCTTGCGTTCGGTTGTCACTCTTGCATCATTTACGTTGGGCTCACTGTGGATGGGGGCCGGGAGAGGTCCGTCAGAGCTGCCGCTGGCACAGCGGTGACCTGCTGCAGCATCTTTTCATGGAGATCATGTGTAGCTACTCGTGTGTTTCATATCATTATTGTAACATTTTTTCGTGAGATGAAAGACACGTAAGAGAAAAAATGCAGCCCTGTTGATTGATTGTAACATCTTTACACAAGGTTGCAGAGCCTTGAAGCATACACCGCATGTGTAGATGTGTCCATATGGCTATGGGTCAACGCCCCAAACGCCCATCGTGAACATCGCAGAAATGCGAGCTACAGTAGTTTTTGTTTACATGTTAAGTTGACCTGCCTTTATTTTAATGAGTACTGTGGTTAGTTCATGTTCATCTACCCGTCTTTTGGAGGATTAGTTGTGATCAATATCCACAAGTTCCGCACTTCCTCATGGCAGACAATCTGTTGAGCTCGGCGCCGCCTCCGAAACGCCAGCGCCCTGAGAGCTGGCAATTTGAGGTATCTCTCCCGAGTGGACGGTCTGACATGATCTCAGTCTCCCAGCATGGCACCGTTGGGGACCTGAAAAAGGCCGTGCAGCAATCTTTTGGTCAACGTTTCCTGGGGCTTGCTGCAACCGATGGTCGCCTCTTGGATGATCCGACCGAATCTCTCCTTGCTGCCGGGCTCCAGGATGGAGACACAATTGCTGCGGTTGCACGGCAGCCAAAGATTGCTGCAACGCTACAGGCCTTCGCACTGTGGTGTGGAGGAGGCAGCCGGGTTCTCACCTGGGGGGGTGGAGAGGCAGCTGATTGCTCTAGAGCCGCGGATGCGTTGAGGAATGTTCAGCAGATTCATGCATCACACGATGCTTTTGCTGCATTATTGGCTGATGGAAGTGTTGTAACATGGGGCGACGCTTTTTGGGGTGGTGACAGTTCCCGCGTCCAAGATCAGTTGAAAAATGTCCAGCAGATTCAGGCCACAGGCTCTGCGTTCGCTGCAATCCGGGCTGATGGAAGTGTTGTGACATGGGGCAATCCAGGCGAGGGTGGTGACAGCTCTGAAGTCCAGGATCAGTTGACACATGTTCAGCAGATATATGCTACAAACCGTTCTTTCGCTGCAATCGTGGCTGACGGAAGTGTCGTGACGTGGGGCGATCCACATTTCGGTGGTGACAGCTCTGCAGTCCAGGATCAGCTAAGGAACGTGCAGAAAATTCATTCCACAGACTATGCTTTTGCTGCAATTTTGGCTGATGGAAGTGTTGTGACATGGGGCACTCCACGCTTTGGTGGTGACTCCTCTGAAGTCCAAGGCCAGTTGAAAAATGTTCAGCAGATCTGCGCCACAGATACCGTTTTTGCTGCAATCTTGGCCGACGGCAGTGTGGTGACCTGGGGCCTCCGCCCCGCTCGTCACCGTCAAGCCATTATCTCTAGATTCCGGTATCAGTTGCGGAATGTGCAGCAGATATATGCCACCAGAGGAGGTGCTTTTGCCGCAATCTTGGCGGACGGAAGTGTGGAGACATGGGGCAGTCGAAAATATGGAGGTGAGAGATCTAGAGTCCGAGGTCAGCTGAGGAATGTGCAGCAAATCTGTGCTACACGGGAGGCTTTCGCTGCAATCCGGGCTGATGGAAGTGTTGTGACATGGGGGGACTCAGACGGTGGCGGTGACAGCTCTGAAATGCAGGATCAGTTGAGGAATGTTCAGCAGATTCATGCATCACACGATGCTTTTGCTGCATTATTGGCTGATGGCAGTCTTGTTACGTGGGGGGATCGACACTGTGGTGGTGATAGCTCCAACGTCCAGGACCAGCTCGATTTCATGTAGGCCGTGTGAACAAAAGAGTCTTGAGCCAATCTCCGCTGTTGTGCCTTGCGTTCTCACGCTCTAACGGTGATAGGAGGGTCCCCAACATGAAAGTCCTGGCATCTTTCTTTACGCTTTAGGTCGATGAATTGGTTCCTAACTGGAGATTTCCACTCGAACGTGCAACTCGTTGCAGCTACCGAGTTGCTGCTGGTTTTCTTGCGCTGGTTCTTGCTGCTCTCAACCAATTGGTTTTGAGGAAAAATGTCACACCATACATGAATATAAATGATGGTAAGCCGGTGAAACCATGGATATTTTCCTGTATTCAAATCCTATGTTTGCTCGGAGGATTCTTCAAGGCACAAGGCCAGCTGGGCAACCATGGCATGCAACACTCTGGGCAGCATCATTGAGCAACTTTTGCTTCACAAGGAAAGTGTGATCTGGGGGATTCCTGAACTCTCAGAGCATGGGAAATGCCGATTTCACCCACTAATTCTTGAGCAATCCTTTCGCAGGGGCCCTTGGTTCCAGAGAAAACCCGTAGGTTTTCGGGGAAGGGTCGCAAGATTCGGGGCCAACCTGGCATAGGCCGACTTTCCAACTGACCTTCCTGTCATACGGCGTTTGGTTATCGCGATTTCCGGAAACCATCTACTCTTGAGGATACATCTTCCATTGGGGAGCTGGGTCAATACCTACCAAGAAACATGGAGAGGAACCTCCCAACCAACAAAGGGGTATCGACCTGCCAACTAAAACGAACCTTCCAACATTTGGGGTCCGAACAAAGAGGCGCCCAGAAGTTCTAGGCCGCATTTCACTTGTCACATGTGAATTTCCCCGACAAGTCGTACTTCGTTGCCTAGTTTTCACTATTGATCCCAATAAATCCGCGTGGATCCCCAATGATCAAGCTCAAGGTCCTTGTAGTATACATTATTGATACCCCAATCTTTCACCCAACAATAAATCCCAATTAATCCCGATAAATCCCTATAAATACCAGCAAATCCCAATGGATCCCCCATCAATTCCAACCTTCTTGGGTCCAACTGTTGGGGTATCCCCAGCGCTGGAGGCCAGAAGCTCCTGATCTGTGACAAAGATTTCGACGGAAAAGAGTCGGGTCGGCTGCTCGATCGATGTGCAGTGCTGGAGCATCGGTTGGACCGGGAAACCAACGGTCCAACAGCGATCATTCTTTTGAGGTGTAAAAATTATATAAAATCATCATTTTTCACCATTTTTTTTTAAAATCATCATTTTTCACCACTTTTTTTACATCTCATTTGGCTTGGGGAGCCTTCCAAAGATTTTTCAGGATCCAGGATCCTGTAGATTGAGATTGCCATAGGATGCAAGGGATTGCCATCATCTCAAGGCGGGTGATCCTTCCCAGCAGCTGGTCAAATGGATGGCAGTTGGAGCAGGTGCTGGATCATCTAATTGAAGCAATGAGCAGGTTTATCCACTTGCTTGGATTGATCCGCATTTCTATCCACATTGTGGGTTATCTTATGTTTACTTGGGTGATTCTTCAGCATCGATGGTTCACGGAGCAAGCAAGAACACCAGGAGCTTTTCAGGGTCGGGGAAAGCCATGTCACAAGGTTACGGGCAGCAGCTCAGCATGCGAGGCATGGCCAACAGGTCAACGATCACAGCTCTGCCCTACCGACCAAGCGATTCATTGTCAACCCTCAGCCACCATCATAATCGTTCTAAGCAAGGGTTATAACATGCTATAACCATCATAACCATTATACAAGGGTTACAACCATTATAATCGTTGATGGTGGCTCCCTTAACCATTACAAACCGCACATTCCTTTAACTACTCGCCACTATCAACCCTTGTGAGCCACCACTACTCCTGACATTTTCCAAGCATCCTTGCTATAATCATTCGCCACGGCCAGTAATCAGCTCGGCTGCCCATCCTTTGTGGCTCGAGAAATCACATGGTATTACTCTCCTGCAACGGATATGGCCACGGACACAAGGGGGAGATATTTCAGGGTCATGACCACTTCCATAGAACACACAGCACAGCTGCACTCGATTTCAAGCAGATGAACTGCCCACAATAAATCACACAGTAATGGACACCCACCGATTTTGTCGCAGAATCGTGCCACGATCAGTGGCGTTTCGTGCCGCGCTGGTTGCACTGGAACAGGAGTGCGAGGGAGGGGGTCAGGTATGACTTCCAAAGGGATCGAGGGGTTGTGGATTTGCACATGGGGCGTTCGTCACATGGAGCGCTTGTCGAATAGTTAGTTAGTCATGTGAGAGATCCTTGCACAAGCCATCCCAATGTTTGTAATGTTTGAGCGGTAGAATTAGCGGTGGTCGACCATTAGATGTGGCGATATATTCACCACTCAGGAATCATCAGCAACAAATTCAACCATCAAGTTGAGCATCAACTATGAACCATTATCAGAATCAGCCATTCTCAACTTTCAACTCGTCATTTTCTGGAAGCATAGGAGGTTTATTGCCTGGATGCACGAGCCGGATACTTGCGCCTACCTGGAGTCAACGGACCAATCAGCCATTATCAACTTTCAACTCAACTGGGCAACTTAACCATCATATGACTTATATCCAGTACAAGGGATCAGTATATCCAGTATATCCTTTACATCCATTATCAACTCTCAACTTAACCATCATCAAAGTTTTCATATCAATTATATCCTTTACATTCATCACTATCAACCATCGACCCCACCATTCATCGGAGCATCCGTCCACTTCGTGCCGTCGTGCTGTGTCAGGAAGCATGGCGGCGCCTCCCGTGGACTTCGCGTCGGGGGATCATTACACGGTGCTGGGGGTGAAACGCAACGCCACGGAGGCGTGAACGGCGGGGTGGTGAAGCGCTGTCAAGGGAGGGTTGGTTGGTCAAGGATGGTTAGGAAGCATGAATAGTCAAGCATGATGGTGGTTAGTTAATGGTTAATGGATGGTTAATGGTTGGTTAATAGCATTGATATCCCAATTAATGATGGTTGGTGAATAGATGGTTAAAAAGGGTTAATAGAGGTCGATAGATGGTTAATTGAATATCGATATAGAGGGTTAGCCACCTGTTGATATCCAAACCAATGACGGTTAGTTAGTAGAGGTTTATGGATGGTTAATTGACGTTTAAGCGCGGTTGGTGAGTGGTTCATTAGAGGTTCATGGAAGTTAATGGTGGCTAATGATGGTTGATGGTTTGTTGGTTAGGTTCAATGGATGGTTGTTCATCATTTGGCATTTGGGAAAGAGCGATTTGGAGCCCGGGCCCCAGGGTATTGGTTAATTATTGGATGATGGCTGATAAGAGCTCAATTCTGGCTTAATGACGGTCAGCCCATGGTTAGTAGACTGATGGTTAGGGGGCAGGTACTTGCTCGTTAATCCATCGTTAGTTGATGGTCGATTATGGTCAAGAACCAGCTAATAATGACTAAAGATGGTTTGTAATGGGTAAGTAATGGTTGATGCTGGTTCAGGATGCTTGATGCTTCTTGTTGACGGTGAAAAATGATTGACGATGGCTAATCCTTGTCAATAGCAATCAGCAATAGAATAGTTGCCAATGCAAATCACGGATAGTAGTCGATGATACTGCACACGAACTGCATGAAGTGGCCATGACATAAGAGTCAACAGAAAGAGATTGAGCCTCAGCCATGTGGGCATTTCTTGAAACGGGCACTTCCCCCAGAAAAGATCGTTGTGAATATGGAACATATGAATGTACACAGGTATAAACATGTAAGGGGCTGTCCGTTCACAGGCGGTTGGCGGTTCCCCTAAATCATTCCAGCACATCCAATCGCTGAAAGACTTTGGGAATGAAAATTGTTCAAACCAGTCTCGGTTTTACCAGATTCTATCCATCATCAACCAGTCCCAGAAGTGGTTGACGGGAAAATCTCAACGAAAACCTTGTAGTTGGTGGTAAAAAACAAGGGTTTCCTGTAGATTTGACCATCAACCAACCCAGTGAACTAACCATAGGCAACCATGACTCATGATACGGCTATGGGTCAAAACCCTTAGTCCCCCTGGTTCCCCTACTATTAACCTTTGTTTCCCTATGAAATGGTTGGTGGAAATTCCCCATGAACGTTGGTTGGTTAATATTGACCCATAGCCATATCACTGTAGCAATCTAATAACCACAGTGATGGTTCATGTTGCCACCTGGTACCATCAACCAACCCAGTGAACTAACCATAGGCAAGCATGAATCATGATACATCATTTCTTGATAGCCACTTGGTGTGTTCAGCCAGTTCAGCCAGCCAATCATCCGCTATTGAGATCCTATTGGAAGATTCACCCGCGGCCCATCTTTTGGGACCTGTTGGATCTGTTGGGTTGAACTACTCCCAGATGATTGGGAGTTTCGGTGCGCAGTGGATGGTTGAATGATGGTTGAACGATGATGGAATGATGGTTAAATGATGGTTGATAGCCAACTATTGGTGATCGAGATGCTTGGTGAAGCGTTTTTTTTCGGATTTTTCCCAGATTGTTGGCAGCTCCACCTTTGGGAGCACATGGCTTGCATTTTAGGAGAGGGAATTTACTGCATGGTTACAGGGTCGATCATCGGGTCATTCTGTGTTGCGTGTGAACTCCTTTCAGATACTAAGCGCTACAAGTAGACTACCATGATGATAGTCATCATCATCCATCAATGATCTTTACCGGCGATTGTCAGAAATCTTTCGCTATTCTCAATGACATCATTTATTAAGCGTTAGGATTCATGATCTCTCGTCATGTCGATCATCATTTGCCATTGTCCGTCATCGCTAACCCATTCTCCATCATTGCTAGCCACTACAAGGCGGGTCCCCCACCATTTATACCATTTACAAGTTGCTTTGAAATTAATTCAACTGGGTGAGCTATCAGGTTAGCAAACTATATAACCCATGTATAAGATCATTAATTCAAGTGGGTTTAAGATCATTAAACCACGTATAGGGGGTGAACTGACCCAACGAATCGAACTGCTGGGCGCCCGGTCCCTTGTATAAGCATCAGCCGCGTCTTCCTTGCTAAAGCTTGTCTCCAAGTCAGCACCTCCGACCAGGTGGCAACATGAACCATCACTGTGGTTATTAGATTGCTACAGTGATATGGCTATGGGTCAAGCAGTTAACCATCAGTCATGGCTTATAATGACCAACAAAACTATAGGGGAAACAGCCTGGTTAATGATGGGGGAACCGGGGGGACTCAGGGTTTTGACCCGCAGCCATATCTGGCCAAGAAACAGTGATAGGAATGTGCCATCATTCTGTACCATCATAGCATAACCATCCGGTCAAGTACATCTACCATCACAGTGATATTATAACATGTTGTACATCTCTGGCCATTTGATATGAAGCATCATTAGCAGGAAGATATCCAGGTGACAGGAAGATATCTTTGCTAGCCGTATGGTTAGCTAACAATGTACAAATCCAAATAAAACTGACTCACTGCTAAGCATCATTGGATTTGGTGAAGCAGGAAGATATCCAGGTTTCAGCAGATTATTTTCCATCAGTGTTGGTGGTTTCCTGCTAGTTTTCCTGTAAAAGCTGGTTGAAGCCAGAATTCCCCCTAGTCGTCACTCTTAAGCCTTCGCCAGCCATCATTCACCCGTATTTGCCAATCTCAAGCCTTCACCAACCATCATTCCCCAATGTTTGCCAATCTTCAACGTTGATCAATCAGCCCTTATCGCCCCACCGCCATCACCAGGCTGAGTTGGCCAAGGCCTACCGCATGTTAGCCTTGCGTTATCATCCCGCCGCCCGGTGGGTTCGAAACGTGGGGTGCAGCAGGGTTTCCAGTGCTAGGCACGTGATGGATGCCCGGATGGCGTTCAGGATGGTGAGTGAAGGATGGTTCCAATGGTTGTAGATGCTTAGGATGGTGGAGGGTGCGAATTATGATGGTCAATGATGGCGTACTGGTGCATGATAGGAGTTTCAATGGAGTTTTCATTGGTGAACTGCTGGTGAAGGCTAGTCTCAAGGGATTTTTGATGATTTTCAGGGCCGCAGTCATCCGAACAACATGGTGTGAAGCCGTGAGAAAGGAGTGAAGCTGCCAGTTCACAGGCACTGTGTGTTCTGATATTCCTAGCGATGGATTTATCTAGTTGTGTACCTCACTATTTATCTATCTATCTATCTATCTATCTATCTATCTATCTATCTATCTATCTATCTATCTATCTACCTACCATCTAAAAACCAATCAAAATCCCATTGAATCGAATCTGACCCAATCCAATCAGACCTAAATTCATTCAATCTAATCTACCATGTACAGAACCTGCTTCAATCTATGCCAATGTAATCTAACCTGACCTGCGCTGAGGTGATCTAATGCAGTCTTATTTTCATGTTCTGCTCAGTAGATTGGCCACTTATTCTGGTCTGATTAAGCCAAGAGTTCAAATCTTACCATCTTATTCATCTAATGCAGTCTAATTTTCATGTTCAATTCCACCCACTTTAGCGTATTTCGTTTCAGGGCCTGCCTGCAGCCCACCATCCCAAGCAGAACCAAGCCATTCCAGCCACTTCTATTGGCTTCACTTCTCTTCTGATCTAATCTGCTCTGCTCAGACGAGGGGATCGGCCAGTCGATGGCTGATCCAAGATCCACGCCCCAGATCCTCTCAACTGGGCGGCTCAGGACAAAAACCAGGGGGGCAACACACAACAGGCAGAGGCCTGGGTAGCTGCAGCTGATTCTGTCTCTGAATCCGGGTGTAAAGGCTGGTGAATCATCGATAGCAGGCATGAACATCAGTGAATACTGGTGAATGATATGGTGAATTAGGTGGTTGAGTGGTGAAACATGCTGGTGAATCTTTGAGATGGCGGTGTGTGACATGCAGGACCAGGCCCTGTCAAGCTTGCAATTGAGCTTGGGTGATAAGAAAAAAACACATGGGTGTTTCCTTCAGATAGGGGTTCCCCCAAACTATTAATTTTCAATCATTGTTTTGAAACCAACCACAACTTGGGGGGTCCTCTATGACTGAAGAATCCCCCACATGGTGTCATTTTTCCACCTCACCACAACGCGGATGGAGTTTCGTTGTGTTTACACCTGGCTGGGGAAACCATGATGCCATGACGGGTTCGCGTGGCCGGGCAACGCCGGGCCGCCAACCACGGAGGTCTGGTCATGGAATGTCTCAGAAATATCAAGAACCAAGCATGAAGTACTCCATCAATTTCTGGATGTTCAAATCATCAGGTTGGTGGTTTGATTGACATTTCTGATTTTCTCCTATTTTCCTTAGTATTCACACATGATCGGTTGATTGACAAACAATGTTCAGAGGGGTTGTATCCACCAATCAGCAACTTTTTTTCGCTGAGCAATATCCATACTTCATGATGTTGGTTGCTGATAGGATAGTGTCTGCGAACGGCGGTCCGCAACACTTAAGTCACAGGCTACACAATCATTGGTCATAGCTCAACATGATGAGCCCTGACTGCTTTAGGGGTGGCACCGTGGCACCCCCCACGGAGAAGAAACCAGTTATTTACCAGCTATCCTCTATGCTTCTCTTCCTCCAAGCAGGTGGTGTCCGAACCCATCATCTTATTCCTGTTATGGCTCAAGCAACCAGCGCAACCAGCGATAGGTCTCACACCTGACCATCATGAAGCATGATCAAAGACGCGACAAAAAAAGCCTTCCCCCAACGCTTGAATTCAGTAGGCAAATCATCTTTTGCTCCCATTCTTGCCTATAGATTCTATGGTTATGTTGGTGTATTCATTATTTGCCTTAGCCGAACGCACCACAGCTTTGACGCGATGTAGGCTGAATATCTCTAAACCATGGGCGATTGTGATCCAACTGGCATGGGTCAGCCCTAGCAAGATGCCGAGCTTCGGGGGAAGCTTATCAATATAATGGTTGATATCTAGATATGCTATGCATTTCTATGCTAAAGATCCAATTGACATCTCTCCAAGCGCTTCTGCGCTTGCAGAAGAGCGGCGAGGGCGAGCCGACCAGCCACGCCATGGAAAGAAATCTCTCGGAGCAAGCTCCCAAGCGCTGTCGCACTGAAGAGACATGGAAATTCCATGCATCTCTGACCAGTGGGCGGTGTGAAAAGGTCTCCGTCCTGCGGAATGGGACAGGTGGAGACTTGAAAAAAGTGGTGCAGGAGGCTTTGGGCCGACGTTTCCTGAGGCTTGCTGCATCTGATGGACGCCTCTTGGATGATCGGACCCAATCTCTCAACGCTGCCGGGCTCCAGGATGGAGACACAATCACTGCTGTTGCACAGCAGCCAAAGGTAGCTACAACGGATTATGCCTTCGCACTGTGGTGTGGCAACGGGGACAAGGTCGTTACCTGGGGTGATCCGAAATGTCGTGCTGATAGCTCCAAAGTCCAGGATCAGTTGAGGAATGTTCAGCAGATTCATGGATCAGGCGGTGCTTTTGCTGCAATCTTGGCTGATGGAAGTGTCGTAACGTGGGGGGATCCAGAGCAGGGTGGTGACAGCTCTGACGTCAAGGATCAGTTGAGGAACGTTCGGCACATCTATGCCGCACGCGATGCTTTTGCTGCAATATTGGCTGACGGAAAGGTTGTTACATGGGGCGACTCAGACGGTGGCGGTGACAGCTCTGAGGTGCAGGATCAGTTGAGGAATGTTCAGCAGATTCATGCCACAAAGTGGGCTTTTGCTGCAATTTTGGCTGACGGAAATGTTGTGACATGGGGCGATCCAGATGAAGGTGGTGACAGCTCTAGAGTCCGGGATCAGTTGAGGAATGTTCAGCAGATCTGCGCCACAGAGTCCGTTTTTGCTGCAATCTTGGCCGACGGCAGTGTGGTGACATGGGGCCACAAGCCTTTTTCGTCTCAAAACATCTTTAGATTCAAATTTCGGCATCAGTTGAGGAATGTTCAGCAGATTCACAGCACAAGTGGGGCTTTTGCTGCAATCCTGGCCGATGGAAATATCGTGACGTGGGGACAGTCTTCGCGTGGCGGTGACAGCTCCACGGTCCAGGACAGGCTTCGGAATGTCGAGCAGATTCACTCCACCGACCATGCTTTTGCCGCCATCTTGGCTGATGGAAGTGTTGTGACATGGGGCATGCGAGACAATGGTGGTGACAGCTCCACAGTCCAGAATCAGTTGAGGAATGTTCAAAAGATTTATTCCACATATTCTGCTTTTGCTGCAGTCTTGGCCGACGGAAGTGTCGTGACGTGGGGCAATTCACTATGGGGCGGTGACAGCTCTAGAGTCCAGCGTCAGTTGAGGAATGTTCAGCAGATCTATGCCACAGCGCATGGTTTTGCTGCAATTTTGACTGATGGCAGTCTTGTTTCATGGGGTGGCGGTGTTGGCGGCAACAGTGCCACAGTCCAGAAGGAGTTAGGCTGCCTATAGAAAGTGTCCAAAGAGCTGTTACTGGTGACCTGCGCTGGCACAAAGTCCTTTCTCATATGGGTGTTTGTCAAAATGGGGGTACCCCCAAATCATCCACTATTAACCATTTATAGTAATAAACCAACTATTTTTGGGGTACCCCTATTTTAAGAAACCACCATATGCTTGCATGGGGAGAATATTTGCAACCGCCACATTTTGGCCAGCTTTGTTGATATTCGCCAAGGTCAAGAAGGATGTTTATCGGTTTATCGTTGCCATCAGCCAATTGTGACACTTCGAACACCCAGGGCTCAGCCGCATCAGAAACGAACCAACCTCCAACTTCGCTCAATCCATGGACCAGCCAACCACTCGAGCCAACCTCCCCAAACGTTTGGACCTCAAGCGCCCCGAAAAATCCTGTCCCATGTCCGCAGATCGGTTTCAAGCGCATCTCCGAAGCTTACTCCGTGCTTCGCGACCCCGAGAAGCGAGCGGAGTGCGCCGAAGCGCTTCCGGGCGTGCTGCCTGGGTTGGATTCCAAGGCGAAGTGATCGGCATCAGCATCCCAAACTGATCAGCTGCGTGACTCCACGACGGTAACGACGAAACCAGCTACATGAAGAAAGTACAGTCATCATGGTGATCATTTTGTGGTTGGTCCGTTCGTTGTGGGGGCAGAACTCTTTTTCTTTAAATGTTTTTATCGTTCAATATAACCACCACAAACGTTTGGAAATGTCGAGCGCGAATCTGCCAAGACCAGTTAAGAGTTACGATGGGAATTCAGAAGAATTAACCTTTATCATTTTTTTGCTCATAAGTGATTAGCAATGGTTACTTACAAGATGTTCTACTTATATACCTAGTGGTTTCGTCAATGGGTACTGGAGTCAAATGGTGAATATGGCTGATACTGATCTTCATCATCAAGATGGGTTGCGCCAATGGATTGATGAACATAGCCCTCATCAAAGATTCTTGACCCAGCTCGCCATATCAACCATTACTCTTCTGGTTGGGGGTTTTCTCCTTACCATTCCCAAACAATTATATAGTTGGTTGACTAATATTTTTCAAGGGGGTTGAAACCACCAACCAGTCTTGATTGTATTCCCTTGTGAACTCCGCGTCACCGGTGAACTCCGCGGAGCGGGTTTCCTTGTTGGGATGTGCGTCATGCTGCGCCAGCGCGCTTTCTGCAGTTCATGAAGCACAGAGTGGTACCCCCAGTCAGGTAAGTTGGCATACCAGTGACCATCAACTTAACTAGTGACCATCAGTTAGTTAGGTCAGTCAGTTTAGATTACCTATCAACAAGTCAGTAACTATGGCTAGTTCACGTTTGGGTACCAGTCGCAGGAGATAGAACAAGTTTCCTGGGTGGCGAATCTAAACCAACCAATCTAACCAGGGGCTACCACTAAAAGTAGAGGTTGATGGTGGATGATGAACAACAAGCATAGGGAGAAGAGTGGTTAATTGATGATTGACCTAGATAAGAAGGGTTGACCAATGATAAGTGGTGAAGAACTGATGGTTAAGTGATGGTCGATACCTAGAAATGGTTGACAATGATCAACTGCTATTGGTTAACGACGAACCATGATGCCATGGTTAGTGATGGCCAAGGATGTTCGGTGATGGGTTGATTGCACTTTTGGCAAAGATCCCAGCAGTTGAATGTCAACCATCATGAGGTTGTTGGTTTGTTGATGGATGGTTAAATTGACCATCACTAACCAGATGACTTGGTTGTATAAATTGTCAGTTAATGGTTAAATTGACCATGAGTAACCATATGGCCGTAAATATTAGCATTGATGATCGCCAAGATGCTCGATATTAATTGGTTCTGTAAAAGATCAATAAATTGGGCATAAACAATTATATAGATAGTCAATTTAACCATCAATCGACTATCAATATGTAGAATTATGATAATCGATAGTAAAAAGATATCAATTATAGATAATTATGATATTCTAAGCAATTATGATAATCGGTAATCATTTATGATTCATTTATAGCTATAGATATTTAATCACATAGAGATAGTTCCTTCCTTCAAGATGTCACCATCAGCCTTTGGCGGACTCATTGGTGGCACAGCCAGGTACGATCGCACGGGCGGCACACGATCTTATGTCACCTGGCAGCGGTGAACCGCGGTTCGGGCTGGTGGCATGACCAGCAGCCAGGAATCCATGGCTGCTTGTGGTGTTTGAGAATCAGACAGCAAGAACGGTGACAGTTGAGATGTATCTTCATGTTTTTAGGTATTTGTTGATTCATATATTTATATAAATAAGTCTATCTCATTTTTATATCTATATGTATATATATATATATAGACAAGTATACATATTTTTGCTATATGTACATGTATGTCATTGGCCTCTTTACACATACATATACACACGTCTTTGGAATACACGTGTGTTTTTTTGGAATGCACCGGAGCCCATCTGAGCTCATCCACAGCTAGAAATCCAACCACTTCGCAGCCGGAGACGGTGCCGTTGTGGAAAGCCTTGGGTGACCAAAGTTGTGATATCACTTCCAGATGGAGCATGATCACATTAAAGGCAGCCACCCCGAACCCATGATTCATGATGTTTGTTTGACAACTTTCCAAGGAAAACCAGCAGATTTTGGTCTGCAGAGTTTGAAAACAAGGCTGGTAAGCCTAGATGTCGTGCAGGTACCCCTTCAGTGATAGACAGATCATTGACCGTGTATCACTAGCACCCACGCAACATGATTGACCTTCGTTGACCTCCATGAACCGTCATTGATCAACCATCATGACTCACAATCAACCACTACATGTACTAGCCATGATCAACGAAACCATCAACCATTTGAATAAGGTTTGTTGGCCATTCAAGTAGACTATCAACCATAACCATCCATAGTCAAGCATTACAACCCCTTTGTGTAGCCATTATTGTTAGTCAGTATGCCCTACAAACCACTATTATTCCATAGTAACCATTCTTAACCACTATTAACCAGTATCAACCACCATCAATCACATTATTACCCACTATGATTCCCTACAAACCCACACTAAACCACCATTTTCAACCACCATCAACCACCATTAACCCTTATAACCCCTCATAAACATCCATGTTTTCATATGCCACCCCCTTAGCCATGACACCATCCGGCCACCATCAACCACCATCAACCATGACAGCCCCACCCTTGCGCCGTGGCGAACCCCGTCACGGTCTCCGAAGCTGCTGGGCTTCGCCAGGTGAGTTACGACGAAGCGGAGCAGATGTGGCGCCAGTTCGCCTCGCAGCACCCTGGGGAGGCGCGGTGCGTTTCGAAGCTGCGATGGTGGCCGCATGGTGTCATGGCTAAGGGGAGCATATGGCGAGCTGGGTCAAGGCTTTAATGAACCAAGTCATAGGGGGTAATCACCAACCATTTTTCATAGGGAAACCAATGGTTGATGATGGGGGAACCAGGGGGACTAAGGGTTTTGACCCATAGCCATATGTAAACATGTTTTTGACATATCTAAAAAAGGTTTTGTTACCAATCTTTTTCAGGTGTTTGAGTGGTGGTAGCATGTTTTCATTGCAGGGTTTTAGTTATGCTTGTTAGTGGGTGCTAATGGTTGGTTAATAGTGGTGGTTGATGGTGGTTCTCCCGATCGGTATGGCCATCCGGATTTCCATCCGTTGACGAGCTAGGTCAAGCAGTTAACCATCAAGTTAATGATTTTGATAACAATCAACAGTTAGCCATTAGTTAAGCACTATAGTTCACCATTACTTGACCATTAACTATCAGCTATCGTGGGTTACCATCAGTCAGTCAACGGTCAAGCAACAACGAAAAAATTAAAAGGAGAATAGAACGGTTAACAATGGGGGAACCAAACGGGCGGGGTTTAACTTGTAGCCCGTTCTGCTGAAATCCCATCCTGGAAACTAACAGCCGGGCCGCACCCGAAGGGTGTCCCTTGCGGAAACTGATCTTCTATTTGGGAGATGATGAAACGAACCTGCCCTGGTGAAGTGGGGCCTTTGGTCAAACTAAGTCCACGGGTAATCCTACAAGGGACCGGGCCCCCAGCAGTCAGATTCGTTGAGTTCAGTTCACCCCCTTTAGCTGGTAGGAATCACCCCAGTGAAATTGCCTACCAACTTCCAACAGCTCTGAATGGTGGGGGCCGTCCTTATACCATGGTAGGTTTAACCAATCTTTACTTCTAATTTGGCTTCTAAGGCCATTTCGCAAGCTAGTTACATCGACCATTTGCCTGGTAGCTACCCTAGTCACAGTTTGCAACTTAGCAAACTCGTGACTACCAGTTACAACTGCCCACCTTGTAGCATGGTGAACCAGCAAGGTCACCAACCTTCTGGCAGTTAATCACCTTTTGATCATTATCATTCGTGTGTAGTGATAGTTATGATTAATCAAGGTACTTAACTATTTCATCAACCTAGTTATTATTATCAAGCAGTTAATCAATTAGCCACTATACCAACTATGAAATAACAATCAGTGATCAACCAGTGAATTGGCTGATGATGAAGGCTTAAGAGTGAAACCAACCTTTGAATCAACCAATCAGCCTCCAACCACCAAACCACTTGGTTTGCCTTCACAATCAACCAGTTGGCTTAAACCAACCTTCTAGCAGTGAATCAGCTTTTAGTCATTAATTAGTTAGTGCTAATCACTAGCTATGAAACAACAACCAGTAATCACCTGGTTGGTTTAACTACAATGCACTGGTGCTTAACTAGCTTCAAACCAAGCGACTATACGATTTTTTCACCAACTATACAGCAGTCACTATCTTTTTCACCAACTATGCTATTTTTCCCCCAACTATACAACCTATCATCAATCAACTATCTATGATTATCATCATTAGCCAACCAGTGAATTACAGGCTAATAATCACTAATAAACCACTTGGTTTAAGCCAGTTGGCTTCACTAATAAACCACTAATAATCACTAATAATCACTAATAAACCACTTTGTTTAAGCCTTCCACCACCAACCAATTGGCTTCCAACAATCAGTAATCAACCAATCAGTAGCAAAGGTTGGTTTAAACTACTATGATTTTTAGTAATACAACAGTCACTATACGAACTATTAAACAACAATCAGCTATCAATCAATGTGATTATCATCATTAAATTTCAATCAATGTTTCAACTCATCAGTGAGTAATCAATCAGTGAATTGATTGCTGATCACCTTTGCCTCATAAACTATTAACCAACCAGTGGTTTCATACTTGGTATATTCACAACTGGCTGGTTAATTACTAACTATGGTTGGTTTCATTAATCTAGTAAACTAACTAGTTAAGAACTAATTAATCAGTGGTTTGATTAGTTGATTACTGGCTTCAACCAACCAACCTTTGCTCCGCAGCTGTCACCCATGGTGCTGACTCAGGCACCTGGGGCGGGGGTTGATGAGGCGCAGAGCAGGAGAAAGGCGCGGCGAGGACCGAGCGGAAGGGGTTGAGGAGCAGGAAGGGATGGGGTTGAGAGGTCGGTTTTTTTAAGGGTTTTATGGAGGTTTTAAAAGGGTTTTATAGGGGTTTTATAGGTTTCTTTCAAGGTTTCAAGGTTGAGAGGTCTTTGTTTCAATGGGTCCGTGCTGAATACTCGCCAAGGTCGTGGTAAATTTGATCAGTTCAGGCGTCAATGGAGCTGGTTCATCAAGATCACAATCCTTGTACGGCAACGGGTACTTGTGGTGCTTCATGACCGTTAGTGATGCTCAAAAAAAGACATTGCATTGATGTTCTGTTTGAGTTAGTTGATTTTTTTTAAAAACATCACTATTGGTGACTTGATGGTTGTTCTCGTCATAGGTTAGTGATGGATAGAACGTATGAGACCTGCTGATAGAACATCAACCTGTGACGTTAGGGAAACATCCGTATCCGGCAACCCATGGGTTTGAAACAATGGTAGCGGTTCAACTCGAGCACGCGGGGCCTGATCATCCAACCAACAAGTAATCAGCACCTTACCAACCAAGACCAACAAGGACCCACAAAGGACCGAGAATGACCAACAAAAGCACACCAAAGCCATCATGCTAGCCATTGACCATCATTGAGGTTCATCAACCCTTCTGAAGCATTTGGTACAGACTTGGATCAGAAACTGATCGCCAGCAGGGCTGAATTCCACACTTCTGGTTCACATGTTGGGCAGATGTTCACTCTTTGGGGTGCTACTTGCCGAGGTAGTCGAGTTTTTTCTGCCATGATTCAAAAAAAAACACGTGAAAAATCGCACAGCTACACCAAGTTTCCACACAGGTTTTGGGCCCCCAGGGCCCCCAAGGGCCCGTAGCCCTGCGCCAGACCACGGGTTTGATCGTGGCTGTGGCCCTGCTGCTGCTGGCGCCCAACCTGGCGATGCAGATCCTGCCGGGGGTTTTGGTGGTGCTGCTAGGCCGGCGCATGCCACGCGCGTGGCATGCGGCGCAAGGGCGGTGGGAAGCCACAACGGTAAGTGAGCTCCATGTGGATCGACCATAGTACCCTTTATTGTTGGTTATTATCCCTATCATCAATCATTCATGGAGCATTGGTGATCCTTACAAACCACCAGCAATCATCCTACTGCTACCGGAATCTATCGGGTTCTGTGGTGGAAGACTATGGCTGAAGCGTCAGCCCGCAGGCTTGATGATCTTGCGCAGGGAAAATGCTTCCAAGTGGGCCTGGTCCGGTCCTCAGGTGTGCAGCGGCGAGCCTCAACTCGCTAGTACTCCAATAGGGTAGCTGAAGCAATCCCAGCCTAACCATAGGCGTGTAAGTGGGATATAATTATATAACCATGGTAAATTAGCCTACAAGGTAGCTGAAGTACCCCCATGGAAATATTCTTAGGTGATTGTGACTGTGGTGGTCATAGTGTGGAAGTCAAAAAGGACTTTCACAGCAGATAGGCTGTGATTAAAAGAGATCAGCTTCCATTTGGCACAAGGATGATTTGAGCAAAGCATCATTGGCGATTTCCAAGCATCGGTCACTGGTTGTTGGACATGGTGACATGGTTACTAGATGTTATTGGCACTACAGACCACCATTACCCTCCCACGGTTCAGTTGGCAACTAGTGGCTAAACCTTTTGGAAGGAAGTTCGGTGCATTGCCATGACGATCCCAACGGGCGTTGATGTCAATTTGCTAGCCTCGAAGTACGGTTTCGCAGTGCCAATAGTCATGTGTGAGAATCATCAAACAAATGCAGCCAGCTAGTTGGGCATTTTTAACATGTTTTATGCATTAAGTATTCAGGATATTTCAGGATGGTTGGTTGACTTGCGCATTTCTTGGGGATGGCACAACATGGCACAACCAACCACCAAGCAGCCAGAGTTGCAAGCTGTTGCAATGCGCCTGCTGCTTGGGTAGAAACATAGACAGGGCACGCCCCGAAATGTCGCAGATTTTCACAGGCACACCTCACGCGCAAGAATGTAAGACACGGTGTATGACCAATCAAATTTAGTTTGTTCTCTGACGGTTGAGAAGACACTTTCTAGCAAAGTTGGTCATGAGGCTTACAACCTAACTTAAAACAGCTGGGGGCCCACCTTATAGGGGGCCCCGGTCCCTTGTAAGTGGAATGATCATCCACGTAGCACGGTGGGGACTCCCCCGAGGATTGGGCTGTGCTTGCTGCTGATGAGCTACTTGGCGCCCTGGGTGATGCGCGTAGGGGCGCCCAGCAGCGCCGTGCTCCTTCGTGTGGCCATGGGTCAATATTAAGCAACCAATAATGGGGGAGAACCACCAACAAAACTGCAGGGAGAACAATGGTTAATGACCTTCATGTGGGTGTTTCTCAAGTCATAGGGAACCACAAAGTTATGATTGGATTTATCGATATGTTTAAATGTTTAAGATTGGATGATGTGGGGGTACCTCGATTTTAAGAAACCACAATGTGCCATACCATGACGGGTAACCAATGGGCCCCACCAAAAAATGGTGCCATCTTACTATTGGAAACCATTGGTTTTGGGGGTACCACTATGGCTTGGCACATACCCATAGGGGTGTTTTTTTAAGATTGGGGACCTTCCAAATCATCGTTTATATTTACTTGTCGGTAGCAAGACACCAACAATTTTTCGGGTTCCCTATTTAGAGAAACACCATATTCTAAAACGGAACCATTTTTGTTGGCCGATGGGTTTGCATATTTTGGCACATACCCATGTGTGAATGATTGACCGTTAGATGGTTGGAGTTGGAACCATGATTGCCGATGATCCACTGATGAATCTCCACTCTAGAAATCAACTACATGGCTGGCTGCATTAACATTTCAATTAGGTACATGATCTAGAAGTATGGGTTTCTGCTTAGAACTGAGAACTCCCTCAAGTAGATGGTTTATTGCTATCAATGGCTATCAATGGTATCTATGGAGGATGGTTTGTGGGTACCCCGATTTTGAAAAAAACACCAAGTGGTGGATGATATGACAGATTACCCGAGGGAAACATTGATGAAAAAACAGTATTGTTCATGGAGGTGAAAGCATTGCTACCGAATATCCACGAATGATTTGCCACCAATTACGGATGTTTTTTCAACCACAAGTTTATGATTGGAACCAACTATGGTTCATAGTCAATTGGATCTCAACGGTTCCTTTGAACCCGGACCCCATGGAGCAGTGAAGCGAGAGTTCGCAATCATCGAACAACCAAGCAGCCAATTAGTCAAACAAAAGAGTAAGTTCAAAAGTATGATTCAACCATTTCTTATAACTGCAATTTCTTTTAAAAGAAAGTTCAAAAGTATAGGAGACCTTCGCAGTTCCAAAAAGTCCACGAATCAACCGCAGCATTTCTAAGTTGGTCTGCCAACTTCACTGGTTGATTTGCCCAACCGGGGTGATTCCAACCAGTTATACAACTAGATTGCCATCTTGGGTTAACCCGGGCACTTAGATTCCTACCCGTTACAGGGGGCCCAACCCGGCCGACCCCGGCTTTTGAGGCCCGCTCGGGCTTCGAAGAAGTGTCAGGCCATGAGGGTAAGAATGGTTGGTGAGTAGTGCTTAATAGGTTGGTTAGTTCTTAACTATTCTCCATGAACCATTCTTCAACATGGTTGATAATGGTTGGTGAGTAGATGGTTAATGATCGTTAATGATGGTTGATAATGGTTGATGATGATAGATAGTTGAGAATGGTCAATAGGTTGGTTAATAGTGGTTAATAAGTATTAATCAATTTCTTAGTTGAGAATGGTTAAGCCAACCAACTACTAAGAATGGTTTGGAATGGTTGGTTAATAGTGGTTAACAATGGTTGGTCAATCGTTGATCAAAATGGTTGGTTAATAAATCGTTAAAGATGGCTGAGAAAGAGTGATAAACGGTCAATAATGGTTATTAATGGTCATTAATTGTCATCATAAAGAGACCATAAATAGAATGATGAACAATTATGGTTAATAAATGGCTAATAATGGTGAATAATTACAATTAATAGACCATAAATAGACCATGATAAATGGTCAATAATGGTTATTTATGGTTCATAACGGTTAATAGAATGCCCATTGTTCATGGTTCATGACGGTTCGGCTGTTAGAAACGCTCGCCCCCCGGCCTAGAATGGCTGGTCAACAATGGTTGGTCAATGATGGCTAGCAACGGTTGATGAGTCCAGGTAGGG
>VSDK01025800.1:355189-375813 GCA_009767595.1 Symbiodinium kawagutii | reverse complement strand
GGAAAGAAACATTATCAACCAGAATAAACCAACCATTCACGCGCGCGTGCTAGATCATCGTTTGCAACCATGATTTTTTCATTTGTATTAGTCCAGCCTATTCGTGCTCATGTTTTCCGAAGGATTTTATACGTTTATTTTTTAGGGGATGTAATCGCTAATAGTGGCAAATGATGGTGGATGATAGTCCATTAGCAACAATGGTGAAACAACTGGGTTTGTCCAGTTCCCCATGGTGGTACTAACCATCCAAGTTGATAACCATTCTCAGTAGGGAAAACGCCAGCTTGAGGGGTACACCATTTTTGGACAAACGCCCAGAAGAAGAATGGCAATGCTTACTGTATTCATAACACGATGAATACTAGACTATAATAGCATTCTTCTCAATCCCGATAATTATCATGATCAATGATCATGATACCATCGATAACGCCCAATGATACCAATTAACACCCATTAATATCCAATAAGTCCATAATAGCCGTGGATCATGATTGCCATTATTGATATCTGTTAATACCATGAATCATCTCATTATTAATTATCATGATCTGATAGTCACAATTGTGAATACCGTTGTGATAAATGCGAGGATCATGTTATTACCAATGATCATTGATTGGTAAGAACATTCACAATACCGTATGATTGTTAATACCATTGTTGAGCACAATTGTGAACACCATAATGAGTAACCATAATCTTGGCAATACCATTATTCCTTTTATCATCATTGTTTTTATGGATGCCACAATGATGTTTAACAACCATGATCAATAGTTGACACTACTCACCATATAATGGTTGGTAAGAATGTTGCTTAGAAATGTATATACCAGTATTGATTAACAATTATAATCAATTATACACCTATTTATTTCTGATATTGTTTATTGACAAATAAGTGGTTTCACCTTATTATCAAATGAGTTGTCTATCAAACCATCTTTGTTAACAGTAAGTTCAAACATTCTTATTGAGATTACCAATCATTATTATCAAACCATTACTAAGAGGGAAACCATTTTTGAATTATTGATTATTGACCATCATTGCCACCATTAACGCCTCAAATATATAATTACAACTATTGACAATACCATTGATGGTTGGTTACTGTCCCTGTTATCCCCTATGATGAACCATTATCAACCATTGTCAACCAACATTGATCATCATCAACCATGATTGTCAGTACAACCCCCTATTATTAAGCACGAATCAAGCATAATCAGCAGCTGGATCTACCATTAAGCATCATCAATTATTGTTCAGTTGATTCATTTGAGCAATAAATAATTTGTTTCTTATAACTTACAACTATGATCAACCATGATAGTTAGTTATTATCCTCACTCTCCCCTATTAACCATGATAAACCATTCTTAACCAGCTGGACCTACCATTATTCGCCATCGTCAACCATTATCACTATCACTCATGATTGTCATGATATCTATGTTCTGAATCACTGTTAAACAAACATAACTTTTTCTTAGCCATCATCAATCAGTATTAAGTTAATTCGTACTATCAATAAATAACAATCATTGACTATCGCCATTCACAACGGTTGTTTATTCTAACCACTTTGAGCAGGTTAATCATTACTGTCATAAATTCTATATTCTGAAATTCATCATCGACCATTATCAATCATCAACCATTCTTAATCATTATCAGACACAAATAACAGTACTAGTTTATTATAACAACCATTATTAATCACTATCAATAACATATTATTATCAACCATTATTAATTGATTGATTCATCATCAACCATTATAATCATTATAAACCTGACATTTTCACTAGGTTTATAATAGACTAGTACTGATACAATTTATTATAAACATGGCTGTCCCGCATAAACATGGCTGTACTCATGGGGTGCCAGGGACAGCCATGTTTCTCGACCATGGCATCGTTGCCGCCAGGCGCTGATCTGCAAGGCTTGGGCGAGGCCAGCAGTGGCGTAACTCGGTAGCAGCCCTGGGCGGGGCTTCTTGGGCCGACAGCGAGGGGGGTTGTGATGATAGGTTGGGAGCATGCTTAGTATGGGTTTTATCGTGGTTTAGGGTGGTGGATGATGGTTTTATGATGGTTTTATGACGGTTTGAGGATGGTTTTATGAAAGTTTTGTGATGGTTCCATGATGGTTTGTGATGGTTTTATGATGGTTTTATGATGGTGTATGAGCTGGCTAATGAGCTGGTTGATGATCATTGTTCGTCATGGTTTGCCCACAGTGTCTGATGGTTTTCATGAGAGGTTCTGTGGATGGTAAAGGTTGGTGAATGATGATCGATGATTCGTTGACAGCCACTGATGCTTGAGGCTTAATGATAGTTCAGGATGGTTCAAAATGGTTGATTAATGAAGCCTGGTTAAGCAACCTGAAGGATTTCCATTGATATCATTATCATGCCTTAGTGATATCATGCCGTAGTCCTTACCATCCCAAGGTGTTTGATGAGTGCTTACTGATTGTCAAGGAACCAGGGTAGATGCGAAGCAAGCCTTTGGTAACCATGACTTAGATGTATTACCTTCGGCTATGAAAAATCAATACCGGACAGGGTAAAGAATCAACTGAACCTGTTGTTGATCATGAATGGATTCAATGAATGCTGATAGGAACTACTTGTGGTAGTGATTTTTTCTTCACCATTTCATCCAATCGCAGTATCCGTGGAGTCACCACGACTGATTCAATCATCCATCGTGAGCATAAACATCGCATCTATCTGGCAGTTGGTTGGAAGGGAGCGATTTTGGAGCGAAGGATATCCAGTGCTATCCACTTAAAGGTGGAGCGTTTTAAAGCTACCAGGAGTGTTCTAACCAAATGGTAGCTACGGTTTTACCATAGCATAGGTTACCATGAACAAGTCATGACTTACCGTAACAATAGCTATAGTAATCATGAGAAAGTCAAAAACATTGATTGTAGCTTTCTATTGACTTGCTGGTTGATGATGGTTAGTAGTGGTAGATCCAGCCGTTGATTGTGCTTGATAACAACACTATTGTGATACGGAGCAATGGTTGATCATATGATCCTGCGATGGATAACATGATTAATGATTAATATTCCCCATGTTGATATGCCATGTTCTAACATAAATCAATAGTTAAGTTCATGGTTTAATTAGATTGAGTGGTTTAAGTTAATGCTCATTGGAACCCATAAATTCACAATAACCATGATTAACAATAGCAATGCTGATAAGTCAATAATCATTAGAACCCCCAGTAGTAGTATTAATCAATCATTACCCGTAAATTACTGGTAATAGCTACTAATAACCCACTACTAGTAGTAGTCAATAATCATTAGAACCCCTAATTAGTAGCTATTAAACTATATAATAATTAATTCAGGGTAACCTACTGATAATCATTAGAACCCCCAGTACTATTAGTTAATTATTACCCATGAATTGCTGGTTCAGCCCTTAGCATATCAGGGGGTAACAACCGACGTGTCGCGGGCTGCCGCGTGGCCCAAGGCCGTGGTGGGAATCCCGCAGAGCGGCGAAGAGATGTTGTTGAGTGACGGGTGCGGTACGGGAACGCTACGGGGCCGTGGGAAACGCACGTTCCCCGGGGGCGGTGCGGTGCTTAGGGAGTGGTAGGCCGTGGCGATTTATGTGTTGGTGAATGAGCAATTTTTGTATGATTGACTATGGTTAATACTATTAGCTTGCCAAATACTATACTATAAATGGTTAATGTTGGACAAATTTAGGTTATAGCTATTGAGACACCATTGATGTATGATTGACACCAACACAGTGTTGGTTGATAGTATTGTTAAGTACAATCTGATGTTGACTATGAATAGATCCCATCTACCCATTGACTATGGTTCATACTATTAGCTTTTGACATGGTGTAGATTTGTTGGTTAAGCCGTTGGGTGATTTCTGAAGTCAGCTTGGGGTCCCGCAAAAAAGGTTGGTTTATCGCTATACTATACATGGTTGATATTGGAAAATTTGGGGTTATAGATATTTTGAGACACCATTGATGTATGATTAACTAGGTTTAGTACTATTGCACGGGTTCATCATGATAGAAATGATCATCAGTTGGTTTAGATTCCCACCACTAGTTCGAGCGTATCCCCCGGCCTGTTAACCTAGGTGAGTTCGCTAACTACCATTGATGGTAGATATAACCATACTTAGGTGGCGAATCTAAACCAACGGATAACCAGGGGTACCACTCTGCTTTGGCGAGGTGATCATGACCAATCATCAATCAACAGGGCTGGCGGATTTGAGGGCCATGCCACTTGTTGACGGTTTTTTTCGCAGGGCCAATGGCGCTGATGATGGCCATAGTGCTGTGGATTAGCTGGTTGAAGATGGTGAATATTGGGATCTGTGAGAGTTGCCAATGATCTGCCAGTGCCTCATGGTGGTGAGGGGTACGTGGAGGCGTTGTTGGGGACAAATCTGTGACAGATCGGAACGGTCAAGTCAGCGAGCTACAAAATTCACCATAGCAAGTATTCCAATGGGCTGCCCATTACTTCACTGGGATGATAACGAATTGTGATAATCATCATTGTCACCTCTATCAGCATTAGCCCCGAATAACCGATTAATAAGCAATTGATAGTCATCACCATGACTCCATCATCACTCATACAACGTGTGCAAGCCGAACACGGCGACGTCGACTCATGGGTACGACCATCACCGATCCCAGAGTGGCTCATAGCCTCGCCATTGTTGGTGAAGCCCAAGCTGTGGGCTGTCCATAATCGTACAAGATGGGCCCCCAGCACTTATCAGTTGGGTTACTTCACCCCCTGTAGCTGGCAATAATCCCCAGTTATATTGCTTATAAAGCAACTTATAAATGCTTGGGAGCCCACCTTGTAGTTCATAGATAGGAATTGACTAGTCAGCTTGTCAGCTGTCGTTGGTTGATGGTTGCAACTATTTTGGTTTCGATATCATTTCTCAAACTACAGAGTGGTACCCCCATTTGCTCTACTTAAATTAGGGTATAAAAAGGGTAACTACTAGTCAAAGTAGAAATAACTATACTTGATTATAAATCTACTTATAACCAGGGGGTACCACTCTGTAGGACCCCCCAAAATGGTTGGTGGGTCAACTGACTTGCACAGGCTAACCACCAACCGGTGATCAATCATTGAACACCAAAGGTCGTGAGTCTAGAGAACTCAACCGCGTACGTCACTGCTAATGTTTCGTGGTAGATCCAGCGGTTGATTATGCTTGAGGTTAATAATAAAGCCTTCCAAGCCTTGAGGTTAATCATGGTTAATTATGCTGATCTATGTTTCTTGATTGATGGTTCATAATAAAGGCTTGTAAGCGACAATCATGGCTGATGAGGGTTAATAATGGTAGATCCGGCTGGTTAACAATGTTCAATGGTGGGGATAATGCCAGCTGGATCCACCATTCTTAACCATCATTAACCATCACCTACCATTGTTGACCATCTAAGCGATTAATGATGGTTGCAACTAGGGGCTAGTGGGGATAATAACCAACAATCATGCCTGATAATCAATAAAAGATCCAGTTCGTGACCTCAAGAGCGGCTGTGATTTTGCATCAAATGGAGATTTGAAATGGGGCATCCCCGAAAATGGATGGTTGGGTTATTCCCGAAAATGGATGGTTGGTTTATTATCTATTACTCAAAAAAAATTCATGAACTGGATGATTTGGGGGTACCCCCATGTGGTTTCAAACTTTTCTTGTATTTTCCCTAGTAATTATCGACAAGCGGTTGGTTGACTACTGTTTTTCACAGGGTTGAAAGCACCAACGAGTACTGTATTTGGGCATTTCTCAAAATAGGGGACCCCTCAAATCATCCATTTCTAATCATTTATAGTTGGGCCCTCTATTTTGAAAAAATAGCAATTGTTGCATATTGTTTCCCATCGTGATTTTCACTTTCATGGACGTGTCAAATGACATGCTGGGACCTGAGACTGCTGCTCTGAGGAAAACAATTCATCCACCGGTACCAGAAAACCCCAGCCGCCACCAACCATTATCAATCACTATTAGCTGTTGTTAAATAACTATCGTTTTTCCATTATGCAAAACAGCAGTCATTCCAATCGTTCTCAACGATTCCAAACCATTGTAAGCCTTAGTCGTCGTTGCTTGCGTTCATTGACACTTCCGAACCATTACCAACAACTTCCAGCCATTCTGAACCGGGATCCTATGCCAGTATGCACTATTATTTAGATTATTATTGTTAACCAACCATTGCCAACCACTATACCAGCTTATATCTACCCTTGTCAGCCAGTCAATGATTTTCAGCTGTGCTATTGCTAGCCATGATCAGCCGGGATCAGCCATTGCCACGAGCCATGATCAGCCGTCACTATCCGCTGGTGCCAGCCCATATCAAGCCCAAGCCACGATCAGCAAGCATGAACTACCATGAGCTTGCTATGGGTCAATATTAGCCAATCAATAATAAGGGGTTCTAACCAACCAATCATAGGGAAAACAATGGTTAATGATAGGGGAACCAGGGGTACGGGGTGAACTGACCCACAGCCAGCCGTGGGTAACCATTCATAAGGAGCGCCAGCCAGTGGGCTCTTGTCAACCATCACCGGCTGCATCAATCATTGGTAACCAATGTTAGCTGCTTTCGACGAAGGCTGCCATCATCCGCTGCTGGTAGCAAAATGCTGCCATTACCGACCACCTTTTTGCCCTTGTCAGCCACTACAGTATCAAATATTATCAGCGTGTGGTATCCGTTCTCAGCCATTGTGAACTATCACCAACCATGACCAGCCACTATCAGCCATTGCGAAACAGTATTGGCCATGACCAACCATTAGCAGACATGATCAGCCATCCATTCTTGACCACTATAAGCGATGGTAATGACCATGATCGAAAAGCATCACCACTAGCCGTTGGTAGCCCATGATCAGCCTTTTTCAACCTGTGTCCGCCAATATTGCTAGCCACTGCGAACAATTGGGGGTCGGTTGTAATGGACCATTGCCCACCTGACAGCGTCGCTTCAAGTTACGCAACATTGGAGCGCGGTTCACGAAAACTGATCAACAGCAAAACATGATTTGATTCAGCAAGACGCAGTTGAAATAAACAGCGTTGGGCAACTTCCCCGCTGGCAGGTCTCAGTTGCATGCTTTGGCGGCCTCCAAAATCCGCGGTCTCAGTTCCATCGCCTGAAATCCGCGCGCCTCGCGGCGAAGCGGCGTGAAATCCCTGGGTCCCAGCGCCGCGCCAGGCGATTTTTGCGCTTGCCGGACCCTGCGAACCGCCGGTCTGGCGACAGAACGGCCCGAGAAGGCGCGAATGCCATCAGCTGGGAGATGGTGTGGGGTTTTATGATCAGCAGAGGTATCAGCATGGGCTGGGTGGCCTGGTAAAAAATTGTTTGTGATGGGTTAGAGCGGCAAGTATTGCATGTCATCTTTGGAAATCGGCTTTAGAAGTGACTCCATCGAAACATGTTTCAACGGATCGCGCCCTGCGTGACGCCGTGCCATCCAAATAACCAGCGTAAGCTAGTATGTAGACAGTGTCATCCAAATAGCCATTCATTTCAACCAGTTTCGAAACCGTCGGCAACCGCTAAAAGCCATTGAAGAGCATTGTAAACCATGGTTGCCATGCCATCCAAATAACCATTGCTTAGCCAATGGCTGACCTGCCCTGGGTTGGTTGCCATTCCAGGATGGCAGCAGCGACTGTGTGGGACCCTGGCGTCCGGGAGACACTATGGGACATAAAATTTCGTAGCCAGACCTTGGCTGCGGGGCGCCCCGTAATGTAAACCCTGGAAGCTAAACCAATAGGCTCATATGGTGGTGAATAAAAGCTACAGCCATGTTTTTGATAAGGGGAAACTAAGCAACAAGTATGGTTAGTTCCATAGGTCTATGAATTGGGCGGGTACCCTTTCAATTTTCAATTGGAAACTTGTTGGCGAGCATGGTGGATACCCTATTAACAAACTAGGGGTTTAGTTTTTTTCAGGGTTGACATTACGGTATGCTCGTTGAACATCCCCTGAATGACCAGACAAGTAATCATGTTTCATCCTGGTTCATAACAAACACTTCAACAAGAAGAAATCACGAATGGTGATTCAATGCGAGATGTTCTTACAACGATATAGCTTTGTCCAAGTCTCCATGGTGTACCCGAAACCATTGTTGGTTTTCCTAGTACGACCAAGGCTTTCCATATTTGGTGAGAACCCCGCAGCCGTTGAAACTCCTGGTGGTGTTTCACAGGTGGATCATGTTGATGGTTTTGCGCCATGTTCACTGGGGATGGGACGCCAATGATCGCAAAAAAATCCATTGGGTCAGCATCCCAACAAGGAATCTGATGTTCACCAGGATAGTGCCGAACCTGTAACCAGCGAGTCGGCTTCTGCGGCCATGGGTCATTTCAAAATCCAAAAAATTGGTAGTTGAACGTGCCAAGAAAGACTGATTAGGGTGATACTGTGCCAAAGAGTTGATACCAATAATCAGTGCCAACATAGATCATAAGCCAACTATTGTCAGGGTACCAACTGTCACCAGCTAAATGGCGACGAGCTACCAGTTGGCCACCAGCCATTGACCTATCACCCCTGGATAGTGGCAAACCTCAGGTCCCAAGCAACAACTGTGATGTTCAAACAGGTTCAAGCAAGCATCACTTGCTGTCGTTACACTCTGCTCAATTCATCTGGTTGCACGAAAAATCCATCATTAGAGATAGCTGGTGATTTTTGGCGCAGCCAGATAAGTTGCCCAGACGGTAATAGTAGTCAGTTGTGAGGGGGTTGTGATGGGGAAGGTGATGATGATTGGCTCTAGTGATGAAGATGGTGATGGGGACAACGACAATGATGATGACCATGATGATGACCATCGAAATGACACTAATATGAGTTGGTTTTGTTGATGGTTAACGCCCAGCAGTCATCCAATAGTGGTTGATGAATCATCATTCCCCTTTCCGTCCCCCTGGGCCCCCCTGCTTTTAGGCATGTAGATTCCCAATTCTCCGACAGGATTGGGAGGGGTCTACAGAGGGATCATTGCCGGACCGAGGCTAGGCGACATGACCACCGCCATCAAGACGGGGCAGGAGCAGGTGCAGCATCAGCCATCAACCATCAACCATCAACCAACAACCAGCAACCAACAACCAGCAACAGTGATAACTAGCCCTAATCCATCATCATCATCATCATCATCATCATCATCATCATCATCATCATCATCATCATCATCATCATCATCATCATCATCATCATCACCATCACCATCATCATCATCATCATCATCATCATCATCATCATCATCATCATCATCATCATCATCATCATCACCATCACCATCATCATCATCATCATCACCATCATCATCATCATCATCACCATCATCACCATCATCATCACCATCATCATCATCATCACCATCATCACCATCATCATCATCATCATCATCACCATCATCATCATCATCACCATCACCATCATCATCATCATCATCATCATCATCATCATCATCATCATCATCACCAGCATCATCATCATCATCATCATCATCATCATCATCATCATCATCATCATCATCATCGTCATCATCGTCATCGTCATCGTCATTGTCATTGTCGTTTTCAGTTTAATCATCATCAACTATAGTTGCCCAAAGCTTATCATTGGCCACCATTAGCCAGTACCAAAAAAATAGCATCAACAAACTGTTCAGTTGGAGCGTTCGTGAATCGAAAAAAACAACAACAGAGGAACAGGGATACGCCTTCATTTCGGCATCGACCAGTAGAATTTCAGGTATTCCGCGTTATTGTTTACATTATCATTATAAACAAACCTATGGTTACAACTGCCACTGTGTTTTTCCAATCGTGATGATAGTCATGTCTAGTCACGACCATCACCATGGCAGCCGGATAAATCTGTGCCACCGCCAAGGGTTGCCACCGGTGCTCCGCAGGTGCTGATGGTGTTCTCCCGGGAGGGCTGCCCCTGGTGCCAGAGGCACCGCTGGGTACCTGTGGACCACTGGGCTGTGGCGGGTGATCACCGGCACACGTAGCAGCTATGAATGGTGCCAACTCATGGGTAATTTCTAGTGGTTAGATGAATGGGGATGATTAGTGATTGATTATTGATTTCTATTGATTAACTCATGAATTGATTAGATGTGATTAGTGAATCATGATTGGATGAAATGGGATGGTCAACATTGATGCGACAAATGATTCAGGATGAATGATTGGGTGGTTGATTTTGGGGTTCATGAGGGGTCAACACCGCGGGTAAATCAGTGCTGGAATGGTATTGTTGAGACTTGTTGACAGCGGCTGATCATTTTCAGTCGTTTGGCTTTGCTCAAAAATGGTGTGCCCCCAAGTCAGGGGTGGTTTCCCTACAGTATTAACCATGGTGAACGGATGGTTATTGTTGGGAAAGCCAGTCATGGTACCTACTAACCATCCAAGAATAAGCCATGAAAACTACATAACGATGGCTATTATTGGATGGTTAACAGGTACAAATGCGAACTGGACAAACCCGTTTGCCATAAGATGGTGGGACACCATCCTGTGCTTGATCCTTTTGTTCCAGCTGGCCAAGCACAGAAAATTTCACAGCCTCAGTTTTGGTCGAACTTTGAATCAGAAACGTTCTTGACCATCATCACTATCCATCACTAGAAACTATTAGCCATCATTCACCACCATTACCCCCCTTTTACCACCATCCACAACCATCCACCACCATTCACCACGATTCACCACCATCACCCACCATTCACCAGCATTCCCCTCAGCTTTGACCACCATTAGCCATCACTCACCACCCTTCCCCATCATGATAGCCGTGCGTTGGTGACTGCTGCGCCATGCAAGTCGCTGGTAGTCGCTTGGAGTTTCACGCATCGCTGCCGAGTGGACGGTGTGAAGTCGTCTCAGTCCAGCGGAATGGCACCGTTGGAGACCTGAAAAAGCTGGTGCAACGAGCTCTTGGGCGACGTTTCCTGAGGCTTGCTGGGCCAGATGGAAGGCTCTTGGATGACCCAACCGAATCTCTTGGGCTTGCAGGGCTTCAAGATGGAGGATCCATTGCTGTCGTTGTGGAGCAGCCAAAGGTAGCTGCAGCTGGGAACGCCTTCGCCTTGTGCTGTGGAGAAAGGGTGGTGACCTGGGGGGATGAGACTTGTGACGCCGGAAGAGTTCAGGATCAGTTCAAACGTGTTGCGCAGATCTATGCGTCTTGGCGTGCTTTTGCTGCTATTTTGGCTGACGGAAATGTTGTGACCTGGGGAGATCCAGGCTATGGTGGTGACAGCTCTAAAGTTCGGGATCAGTTGAGGGATGTTCAGCTGATTTGTTCTACATGCACTGCTTTTGCTGCAATCTTGGCTGATGGAAGTGTTGTGACATGGGGCGCTCCAGAAAACGGCGGTGACAGCTCCAGAGTTCAGGATAAACTGAGGAATGTTCTGCTGATTTGTGCTACATGCACTGCTTTTGCTGCAATCTTGGCTGACGGAAATGTTGTGACATGGGGCAATCAGATCAATGGCGGGGACAGCTCTGGAGTCCAGGATCAGCTGAGGAATGTTCAGCAGATTCATGGCACAGAGAATGCCTTCGCTGCAATCTTGGCTGATGGCAGCGTTGTGACGTGGGGCGTACCAAGAAGTGGTGGTGACAGCTCCAGAGTCCAGGATCAGCTAAGGAATGTTCAGCAGATTTTTGCAACAGACCATGCTTTTGCTGCAATTTTGTGTGACGGAAGTGTTGTAACTTGGGGCATTGGAGGATATGGTGGTGACAGCTCTGAAGTCCAGGACAAGCTGAGGAATGTCCGCCGGATTCATGCTACTGAGCAGGCTTTTGCTGCTATTTTGGCAGATGGAAGAGTGATAGCTTGGGGCAGTCCAGACCACGGTGGTGACAGCTCTAGGGTTCAGGATCTGTTGGAGAACGTTCAGCAGTTAAGTGCCACAGGGTCTGCCTTTGCTGCAATCTTGGCAGATGAAAGTGTCGTTACGTGGGGCAATCCGGCCAACGGTGGTGACAGCTCTGAAGTTCACAATCAGTTGAGAAAGGTGCAGCAGATTAGTGCCACATCGAAGGCTTTTGCTGCAATCCTGGCGGACGAAAGTGTTGTGACATGGGGCCATGCAAAATCCGGCGGTGACAGCACTAGAGTCCAGAACCAGTTTCTGTACATTTAGGCTTCCAGCCGAGTGAAACAAGAATTTCAAGCTGACCTCGGTGGTCAGAGTCTGCACATAAATTTAGCAATATGAGTAAATTGTCTCATACGGCTCACACGTTTAGCCAAGCTATAAAGCGCTTGTGCAAGCAGAAAGTGCATTTGAATTTTAATTCTTTTTGGGCAAAGTCCAGTTGGGCCTATCCTTACTGACAAGTGAACAACTTCACAGAGGTGGTGTAGCCAACATTTAGAGCTAGAAGCGAGCAACAACATCCACAACTGCGGCAAGCTTTATGGGAGCATATAAGATCATGAACACACCATAGTCACGATGATGGGCGCATACCTACTCAACTTTCACCGCTGGAGATGTAAGCAGCACATAGTAAGCATCAAGGAGCAATGACCCGTGGCAAGCAACAAGCAGCAGAGGGGTCTGCATGCAAGCCATGGAAAGGGTAGAGTAGAACAAACACATAAAGCTCTAGAGGATCCGGTTGGGATCAAGCCCAAGGGGGAGCCATGACAAAGAACAGGAAAGTAACGAAGCACAAGGGGTGGCCCCAAGGCATGAAGACCATTGGGAGTATAGACAAGATCTGCCTAAGAGATATATAAATCACAATTGATCACAATGTAATTTCCAAAACATATCTATTTTCATCTATTTTCTTTAATTTCTATTTCTATTTCTTAGCCAAGAAATGTAGATAAACACAGTTGATCACATGTGCATGTTTTTGGCACGCGGCCTAAGTCGCCACAGCTGCGATGCTATGATTGCTATGTCATTCTGGGAGCGCCACTGCCAGTTGGTGTGTTGCTTGACACGCCAATAGCTATAATTACTTGGAAGCCAGTTGTGACCCTTCTGTTGGATGGTTGACCTTCCATTTTGGGTCAAACCCTGCAAAAATGAGGCTCCAGGGCCCTAGGGATTGGGCCCCATCAGCAACGATTGGGGGAAGCAACTTGAGGTCAACTTCAACGCGAAATGGCGGGCCACATGAGCCTCTAGCAATACATAGGTTTGTTCAAAGCCATGGTGTACCCCCAAGACACGGGTAGTTTCCATTAACAAAAGCTACAGTGTTACTTTGGATGGTTAGTACCGCCATGGCAAACTGGACAAACCCAGTGGTTAACAATTATTGGCCATGATGAATGGCTATATCCTCTATAAAACCCCTATAAGTCCCTTGTAAAACCCTGATAAAACTCTTAGAAAACTTTTTAAGACGTTTGAAAACCCAATAACATCCTTACACAAACCCTTTTAAACCCCTATAAGTTCCCCCAAAAAACCTTAACAACTCCCTATAAAACCTCTCTATCACGATGCCCCTGACTGCGCTACGCTGGTGCAGCACGTGGAGGTTCACCTTGGAGGTTGATTTGACATGGTATATCAGCTGGTCAGATGGCTCCACAATCCCTAGCCATGGAGAAAGGTTCCTTGGCCATGATCAACAATTAAGGGTTACCTGGCCATTATCAATTGATCAGCCAGTGAAGAATTTGAACAATTGATAATGAACAATTGTTGAATCAATAGTTGATAGTTTAATTACCGGAAATCAATGATGGTTCCTTAGCCATGGCTTTGGACCATGGCCATGCAACTGGGTTAACAATTGTTGAATCCAGTATCAAACATGGCGAAATCATGATAGTTGGTATATCCCTGCTATTGTTGTGACCCCCTCATTCCTAATCATCATTCACCATCGATCACCATCATCAACGCTCATCAAGCCTCATCAACTCTCATCAACCGTCATCAACCATCATCAACCCTCATCAACCCTCATCAACATCCTTAAACCTCATCAACCAACCTTAACCATCGTCAGCAATCATGAGCCACCAGCCATGATATACCCTCGTATTTGTTGATCATTATCCCCTATGGTTAACCCTTAATCAACCATCATCAACTAACCATAGCCATGATTATTAGCCACTCTTGTCAACCATCACTAGCCAGCAAAATCCCATCGTTCACCATGATTCACCATCATTCACCATCGTTAACCAGCACAATTCCCAATAAATCTCGTTATTACCCAACATCATCCCCTAGAAATACCATCATGAAGCATCATTAACCAACAAAATCCCATCATTTCACCATCATTTCACCATCATTTCACCATCATTTCACCATCATTTCACCATCATTCACCACCTCAACCATCATAATCCTCTACAAATCACCATCCTTCGCCACCCTTAGAAGCCTCCCCTTAGCGCCCCGGCAGTGCTGTAACGGCCGACACCGCAGGCAGCTTCCGGTGCTGCAACGCGCCATTGCCAAGCGCCTGGGGCAGCTGGAGGCGCGGCACAAGGGGATCTGTGGATTGATAAGTGGATAATGAGTGGTTAATAGCTTTTGAGTAGGTGGTTAATAGTGGTTAATAGTGGTTGAAAGTACTTAATAGCTGGTTGAATAGCTGGTTAAGAGTGGTGAATAGTGGTGAATAGTGGTGAACAGTGGTGGTTCATGATGGTTAATGGTGGTTGATAGTGGTTAATACGTGGTTAAGAATGGTGATTAGTGGTTATTAGTGGTTGATATTACTGATAGTGGTTCATAAGAAGTAGCTATTGATAATGTTTGTAACCATGCTTAATGGTGGTGAAGAATGGATGGTTAAGAAGAAGTGGAGAATAGTTCTTAATAATAGCGGATACTAGTGGATGGTAATGGTTCACAATGATGGTTACATAATCATGGGGGCTAACAAGTGGTTCATAGTGGTCAATAGGGGTTAATGGGGTTAACAACAAGTGCTCAAGAATGGTGGTTAGTAATGGTTATTAGTTATTATATAGTGGCAAAAGTAATGTCAATAATCGCGGTGAAAAGTCACTGGTAGTTTCCCTATGTATCATCATCATTCGTTGGTCCAGGGCTACCACCATGGCTGCGGATAAATCCAGTCAGCCGGCTGTGGGTCAAAACCCTGTACCCCTGGTTCCCCCATCATTAACCATTGTTTTCCCTATCATTGTTGGTTAGAACCCCCCAATTATTGGTTGGTTAATATTGACCCATAGCCAGCCTTTATCTGAAGCATCCTTCACACTTGCTTGCTCAGAGTCAGCCCCAGGTCCCTTCTGCTTCCGATGGCTCACTATCCTGGAGATCAAACTTTCGATGGGCTATGGGCTATGGCTATGAACCATTAGTAGGGGATGATGGCCCACATGGTTCTCTGATTGAGTTGCTGGACTAGCTTTTGGGTTCAAGTGCTGAATGGACAGACCCCTTGCAGTTGGGTCAGCGTCTGGGGCAGCCGCTAGCTTGCTGTTGGGACTCCTCCGTAACTTAGCTGTTGAGACACCCTTGGAACCAGTGCTCACCCACTGCCTTGAGTGCCCTAGTTGCTTCCAGTTCGAGGATTTCCCTACCAGTGTTTTCCTACTCGGTTTGGTAACCGGCATCCTGTTAGGTCCTGTGCTTGACATCTGCTGGCTGATCAGGCAACGCTGGCGCAGGTTCATCCTTCGTCAGTTCGCTGCTAGTGAGCCCGCCACTCGAGCACTGCACAAGGTCCTTGAATGAGCGTAGGCAGTAGGAGCAACAGCCGAGTGTTGGAAGAAGTTGAGCAGCTGCGCCACGAGCTCAGCCTGCTTAGGATCCGAGTAGAGGAACAAGGTGAGGAGATAGCTGAGTTGCGTAGTGCCGTAGGAGCATCCGAAGGTGCCAGTTTCTCTGCAGTAGGTAGTGAAGCAGGTGCAGGTTCAGCATCCGTCGATCCATCTCTGCATCAACCTGAGACTCGCGAGAGGCCTGTGGGAGTCACCCCTTACACCTGGAGCTTTCGTGAGCAAGTTGCACGGGAGATTGGCCTGTTTTTGAAGCGTGGATTGCAAGGTGAGAATCGGGGATCTTCGGGCAGAAATCGCCTTCCGAACCTCCAGGATCGAGTGTACGTGGTCGTCAAAGAGATCAGCGGAGCTGAGCATCGAAACCCAGTCCTGGTGTATCGTCGGCTTTGTGACGTGCGAGCCGTTTGCCAGTCCGGCAACACCTGGGGCGAAAGCCTCTTTGTCGGTTTCCCATCAGTGTACGAAGCGCGCATTGCAGTTGAGGTCAGTGGTTGCCACTGGCCCAAGCCTGAAGTATGATGGCCAATGGTGAAGAGGGAGATTTCGTGGCCCCGGAATCTCCTGTGAATGTGGAAGAGGGGCCAGAAGGAGTGCCTGCGTCAGCTAGAGATTTTCTCGTGTACAGTGGTGACCAGGTAGATTGTCAGTATCGCCCAGGACATTTGACCTTAGCTAGTGGTGAGGTTTTGACCATCATCCCCGTAGCTGTGGTTGAAAACAAGTTGATAGTTGCAGTTCCGGAAGTCGCATGGAATCGCAGCCCTCAGAACAGACCTTTGCCAGCCAAAAGCTTCAGCAAAGCCTCCCTGTGTGCAGTAACAGGATGCCTCATCGATGCGCGAGTTTCCGACGAGGACATTGCAGTTCAGTTGAAAGTTTGGGTAGGTTTCCTAGCTCGAAAGATCGAGAATCAGTTGGAATTTCTTTCGGATATGAACAGCAGCACACACCACTTCGGGACCACCGAAGAAGGAGAGCTGATCCTGCCATACGGACCAGCTTTAGCAGAAACCGTGAACGAGCATTTTGCCTTCATGACCGCAGGCTCGGATCCAAGCGGGCCAGGAGTGAGCACCAACCAGAGAGTAGATCAGTTGGAGCAAATGATGCATCGCATGCAGCAAAGCCTCGACCGAATGATGGAGCAACAAGGAGTTCCGAAGGTTCCAGTCCAAGGATCCAATGCGGCAACTCCCAAACGACCCTCAGCTTTGAAGAAGTCAGTCGGCCGACAGCAGACAGCGGCCGGAGGAGTTACCTCGAAAAAGGCATCCGGCTTGGATGCCGGGACTGTCCAGGCAGCCCTAGCAGCTGGGATTCCGATGGAGCACATCGAAGAAATTGGAGGTCTGATGCAATCCAAGCCTCGCAAGTTGAGCGAGACTCCTCGAAAGCCACAGAGCACTCTTCAGGGACCGTTGGACGAGACCGAAGAGGAAGGAGAAGAGGACGAAGAGGAAGAGGAGGGCAGATCCGGACTCGCCGGATCTGGTGCAGCCGCACCTTCGAACATCGAGGAAGCCATCCAGAAGCTTACCACGATAGTAGCTCGAGTTACCGAGACGAAGAGCCAGAAGGACACGCTCGAAGCTATCCTAGACGGAGGTGGTGGATATGCCGGAACCTCAGATGGTCAAGCCTCCCTTCCGAGTCTTCGGAAGAACTCAGCCGCCCTTCGTGCACTCCAGAAATGCCTGAAAGAAAATCCCAAATATATATATCAGACCATAGAAAGCCTGCTGCAGACAGACTTCCAAAGCAGATCCATTGCTCCAGGAGAACCAATGGCCAGTGGAACCACCGTGCGAGGCTGGCTGACTGCCAGATCTCGCATCCAAAACTATACCAACCTAGTGAGGTGGTCATGGGCAGTGGGAGGCATATGGGACAGTTTGATCCGCGGAGCGACAGAGGAAGCCCGAGCACGTTGTGCTCTTCTCATCATGGCTGCGGACCAGTCAGCCATCGATGCAGGATCATGGATCATATCGTCAGTCAGCCTCTTGGAACCCCCCGCCCCATATCATGCATTCGCCCATCATCAGCAGCCGAGCCAGCACGAGGTCCAGCACAGCTCTTTGTTGGATCCGAGGTGGGCGGAGGTGTTCATGGGTCATCTGAAGGAGATCGATTCCTACAGCGAGGCCAAGCGCAAGCTAGGCAAAGGGACGCCATCCAAGACAGGAAACCCAGGAGAGGAAGGAGCAAATGCCAGCAAGGCAAAGGCAAAGGCAAAAGCAAAAGGGAGCAAGAACCAGGAAAGCAGAGAAGCGAAAGAGGCCAGCAATCAGGCCTCGAGCCATGCGCAGTAACTGACAACAGTGCTGCTGCCGGAGGTAAGGCTGGACCTCCGTGCAGTGACCAAAGCCATAGCCAGCCCACTCGAATTCATGTGCCTGGCTCAACAGCACCTGTGTTTAAGGTAGCATCGCAGTTTTGCAAATTGTTGCGAAGCATCCTCGGACAGAAGTGCAGGTTGAGCTCTTTTGCTCAGAGTTTTGCAGCCCGATGTTTTCACCATGACCAGTCCAGTCGTGCAGCAGCTTCGCTTGATGTGTTTCCCATGCCGCTGCCTTACCCAGAAGTGTTTCGTAAGGGAGGTGTCCGCACTGATGAAGAGGGTAGTCGCAAACGATGCATTTGTGCCATTGTCATCTCTCTCAACTACTTGTACCTTAATAGGCCATCATCAAGTAGAGCGGAACCTAGGCTTAGTGGTCCCCTTAGTCCTTCACAGTGGAATGCAGTCCGTAGGCTTGAACATCTATGCGAAGCTTGGTTTTCTGTTTCACCCATTGGGCCTGAGGAGATGGGACGTACCGCCGGAAAGGTTGAGAGTATAAACCAAACGCTCCTGTCCCTCGAGGCCAAGGCAAATGCCGTGCTGAAAGACGGGCACGGTTATTTTGCTAAGAGCACCGACGAACCCGACCAACCAGGTGTTGAAGATGCTGCAAGAGGGTTGCCTGTGGGCTTCTTGCAAGATAGTGGCATGAGCACCTTCAAGCCCATAGATCCTGCTCGGCTCAGCTTTGTTGGAAAGCCATCCTTTGACCCTACTGAGTACTTGGACCCTATTAGTCAGAAGATCTTTAACGATCCGCTTTCTACTAGGACCCCTCCTGAAAAGTACTTAGGTTCGGTTCCCAAACTGAGAGTTCATTGCAGCCGAAGCCAAAAGGTCAGATTATTTGAACTTCTTGATAGTTGTGATAGGATATCTTTCTTTAGGCCGGACCAGATAACTGAAAAATTTGGGAGCGGGTTGTTCAGTGTGTGTAAAGACCTTGAACGGGATAGGATGATCTTGGACTCCCGTGGTGCCAATGTTCTGGAGACCCCACCCCAAAGGTGGATCAAATCTCTTGCCAGTGGTGAAGCGCTAACCCGACTAGTGCTAGAGCCCTCTGAACAACTATTGGTGTCCGGAAATGATCTTCGAGATTTTTATTACCTGTTTAAGACCACACCTTCTAGAGCCAGACGTAACGTCCTTGTTGGCAGTGTGCACAGCAAGGAAGTCTCCCATTTGAAAGCTGTTCCGAGAGAGCTCGCATCCAGCGGGTTGCTCTATGGTGCCTTGAATACTCTCGCGATGGGTGACACGCAAGCTGTAGAGCTTGCTCAGAGTTGTCACTTGAATTTGGCATTCCAACATGAAATCGTGCAAGAACATGAATTGATGACCATGAGAAAACCTTTGCCTAGGAGCTTAAGTTTCGCTGGTTTGATCATCGACGATTTTATCAACTTTGCCAAAGTAGGATGGGACTGTGAAATTGGTGCCAGCCCAGGGGCCGCTGCCTCTGACAAAATGCTCGAAGTCTACAAAAAGGTTAAACTCATTCCGAATGAGAAAAAGTCCTTTCGAGACGAGTCTGTTTCAAATTTTTGGGGGGTACACCTAGATGGAGCCAAAGGGATCATCCGTGGATCTTTGAAAAGAGCTGTGCCGCTCGTAGGAATCATCCTGCAACTCGTGCATTGTGGACATTGCACTGGCCATCTCATGCAGATAATCTGCGGTGCCCTAATCTCTTTGTTTCTCTATCGAAGACGGTTTCTAGCCCTCCTTGATCCTGTGTTTGCCAGTTATCGCCGACGTGAACCAAAAGCATTGACTGGCGAAGTGAAAAGCACCTTGCTGATCTGTGCCAGCCTTTTGCCCCTTGCTGCTACGAATTTACGAGCCTCTCCGCCCAACAGGATCGGGGCCAGTGATGCTAGTAATTGGGGTGAGGCAGGTGTTGAAACAACTATACCTCGGTCCCTAGGTAAGGAACTGCTCCGTCATACACTCCAGAAAAACATTTGGGTAAAACTGCTTGCTCCTTCAGCTGCATGGCTCCGAAGTCATGACAAACTGGAGCCTCATGAGGAAGTTCCCGAACAAGGAACTGAGTATCAAAGTAACCCACTATGGGAGTTGTGTGCTGCAGGGTTGAAGTATAGTTTGGTTTTCTCAAAGAGCAAGAGTGGAAACCGGCATATAAACATTGGAGAATTGCGAGCTGCCTTGAAACTAGAGCAGATTTTCTCCTCAAAGAAACCATCATCTCGTCACATCATTGGTATGGACTCTCAGGTCGCATTAGGTTGCCTAATCAAAGGAAGGTCTAGTTCGCCCAGCCTTAACTTGGAACTTACCCGGAGTATCCCCAACATGGTGTCCATGGATAGTTATCTTGAATGCATGTACTTCAGCACCCGGCTGAACCGTGCTGATGACCCCACCAGAGGGAAAGA
>VSDK01025800.1:315249-344382 GCA_009767595.1 Symbiodinium kawagutii | reverse complement strand
GTTGTTGGACCTAGGATTGAACACGAGTCAAGTTACAAAAGTGGTAGCCGTTTCTCCGCGAATCCTTGGCTATAGCATTGAGCAGAATCTGAAGCCGACAGTGCAGTGGCTGTTGGACCTAGGATTGAACGCGAGTCAAGTTGCAAAAGTGGTAGCGGTTTCTCCGCAAATCCTTGGCTATAGCATTGAGCAGAACTTGAAGCCAACAGTGCAGTGGCTGTTGGACCTAGGATTGAACAGAAGTCAAGTTGCAAAAGTGGTAGGCTTTTCCCCGCCGATCCTTGGCTGTAGCATTGAGCAGAACTTGAAGCCAACAGTGCAGTGGCTGTTGGACCTAGGATTGAACAGCAGTCAAGTTACAAAAGTGGTAACGGTTTCTCCACGAATCCTTGGCTGCAGCCTTGAGCAGAATTTGAAGCCGACAGTGCAGTGGCTGCTGGACCTAGGATTGACTAGAAGTCAAGTTGTCAAAGTTGTTGCCGGTTTTGCACCAATTCTTGGCTATAGCATTGAGCAGAACTTGGAGCCAACAGTGCAGTGGCTGTTGGACCTAGGATTGAACAGAAGTCAAGTTGCAAAAGTGGTAGCCGCTTCCCCGCCAATCCTGGGCTATAGCATTGAGCAGAACTTGAAGCCGACAGTGCAGTGGTTGTTGGACCTGGGAGTGAACAAAATGGATGTTGCGAAGATGGTGTTTGATTTCCCCTATTTTCTGGGTCTAAGTTTGGAAAAAAATCTGATGCAAAAGACCAATTTCTTGAACACATTCTTTGGAACCAAGGACACCATGATGCTAATTGCTCGCTGTCCGCGAATTTTTTCTTACAGCCAAAGCCGGCTTGAGAAACGTTTACACATATTGTCAGAACAAGAGGCTATTGAGAAGCTCCCATGGGTGATGTGTTTGACCGAAGAATCGTTTCGCAGGCGCTTTGTCGACTCACAAATTAGCGTGGGCCGACCGCAGCAGACTGGGATGAAGGGGTCATGGGGTTTGTAGGAGATGCTTCTCGGTTCCTAACTGCTGTGTTACCCGAATGGATGGATTAGTTTTGCTACAAGGCTGCTGTGTTGGCTTGCAAGCTACTGTAGCGCCTCTCACTTCCAATGGAATTTCACAGACATCGCGACATGGATATGATTCAAAACACGATAAGTCCCGGACCCACCTTTGCAAGCAGAAGGGCACGAATGTTGAGGTACACTGAATTAGTTGAACTACGAAAAACCTCAAGATGTTAATGTTTCCATTCCTCATTTGTCAGTGTGGGTGACAGTGTGGGTGCGTTAAATTATAGGCCCCGCACTTTTACATGGAATCTGAAGATGAGAGTGCTCTTAACAAGACCGTGCTGCTACCACCGCTAATTACTCAATTTTGGTTTGAGACTCCAAGGAAAACCAAAGGTAGCTGGTAGATCAAGGCTGCTGGGCTTTGAACCCACCCTATTTTTGGCTATGTCGCTGTTCGGTGATTTGGTTCATCCACCGTTTAACCGCAGTTGGCCAACCACGAACCTGCATTGACCAGAAATTCACCAACCATTCACCAAGCATTAACCAACCATTCACCATTTGATAGTTCTTGACCACCAGCTGCTACTTATCCTTTTCTGGGATGGCTGGGTGTCAGTTCCCTCGTTCCAGGCGTTTCCGACCCTCATCGCCTGGGGCATGCCGGGCGCACCGTTGCTCGGCGAAGCGTTTGCCTTGGGCTGGGCTGCGAGGTGGATGATGATGATGATCCCATCGTGAAGGAGCCATTTGCCAAGGGTTTCATCATTGATAAATCATAGGGGTTTAACCCTTCTAAGGAGATCATGATACTGATTTAATGATGACAAGTTTAGCTTCTCCTTGGATAAGTCCTTGGTGATCGATCGTTAAGGATTTACCCCCGATGAAGCTAAACCCCAGGTCTATTGTTTTGGAGGGGTACCATTTTAATTGGAAACCAAGGCTTTTGTAGGGGATACCCTCTATAAATTAACCAGGGGTACAGTAATCCGGGGTTAACATTACCAGGGGTGATTGAACCCCCAAATCCTTGGTATTCCTGATGACCAAGGACTTACTGTATTTAAGGATTTTCACAAAAGAGATCCTCCGATCTTTTTTCACATACCAAGTTGCTATCCATTTCCGAAGGTCTGAGTATTGCCATCCCTTTGGCCAAGGTTGGCCGGCTGACAGGTAGGTTTCCTGGTCCCTTAGGGTTGCATTTCATATGCCAATATTCCGTGTGTATGCAGTGCATTCCATCACCAGGCTCGCAAATCTTGTTTGCGGAGTAAGTTGACGCACCCGAGGTGCTAACAGCGCTATTCCAACACCGCTGTTTGGCCAGACCTTGAACCATTTCTGTGCAGCAAGTCTTCTCTGTTTGTTACGCTGCTGTTGGTTTTCTAACCCCATAATTACTTGACGTAAATACTTTAAGCACATCATATCCCCACTTCACCTACTTGACCACATCATATCATTAACCAACGACTTCTGCAATTCAGGCCCTTGGCATCACAGGGCTACTTGGACGATGAGAATCTGGAGCAGCTGTTTGGGGTCCCAGCAGATGGTGGTGGTGGAGCTGAACCAAGGCATCTTGGGATATGCCGTGGTGGAGATCATGGTGGATGGGTGGATGAACTTTTTTTGTTCGGTGAATGTTTGGCGGTTTTAAATCTATGATGATTGGAAGATCATTGAGAATCTGTGATCTATGATTGGATGGTCTTCCGCAAAAAAGAGCGGGTAACATAGTCCAAAGTACGTAGCTAGTACTTGTTAGTTGTATGTTTTATTTGTGGCTGGTTGGATTGGACGACTACATGGATTGTGGTGTAGGCTCGAAATTGGCAGCAAAAGCAGTTCGGGGCACGAAGTCAGTACCTGAAGGGTTGGATGGCGACGACTCCTCTCAACCACATCTCGCCCAAAGTACACAGGTGACCATGCCATCTTTCCCCAGGTGCATGTGGTGTTTGACCCATAACCAGATGAGCAAATTCAACAGCTGGGGTGATCACTGCCGCAACAGTGGGGATGATCAGCATTGAGCTCCCAGCACTGGTCAAGGTGAGATTTGGAACCTTGGTCATGTGCCAGGTCTATGGCATTGCAACCAGTTTGTGTTTGGCAGAGAGAAACTAGATATACCAAGACGGCACAGACATGATGGTTAAAATAAACATGACAACGGACCATCTTTCTGATGAAAAAGATGGGTATCATGGTACAACATCAAATGTTATACCATATATGATGTACCATGATAGTTTGAAAAACATGATGGTCATATGTTTGTATATGATGTACCACCATTTTCGAACATCATCTTGGCTCAAAGATCGCGCCAGCGACGCCGAGGCTCACGACCGCTGCCAATCAAGCGGCAGAATGAGTGGCACTCCAGATGATACAGGTGCGCCTGGGCGCAACGGTAGGGAGCTAAACCGCCGGGGTGTCATTGAAGATACTGGGAGATCATTGTGGGTAGGTGGTAGATCATATGGGGTACATCATAGTGAGTAGATCATGTGGGTAGATCATATGGGTAGATCATGTGGGTACATCCACAAGCGCTGTTATCCACAAAATATCTCGCCAAATGTGGGCCTTTTAATGTTGGGCAGTTGAGCGCATGAGGTCGTAAGAAGTCCTTTCAACTTCAAGGCTTGATCTGCAGGATTGAGTGTCAACTGTGCCATGGGTAGTCCCCACTGGGAGCACTCATCCACGCACGCACCAACCTATGAATCCTAATCCTACTGTATTACTTCATATCCTCAAAACTGTTTTGTGTGATGTATCCAAGTGTTATTGGTCAACCTCCATTCTTCTTGGTTAGATAGTCCATGTCAACACATGTGAAGGGATAATATATCAAAAAATGATTGCTATTTCTATCCCTTGCCGCTTGATTATGGCCCTGTTGCAGGATGTTGCAGGTCATATAGATCATGAACACATGGCCGTTGAACGATTGTCCTTGCTTGCTTTCGATCCCTACTATGCGTGGATATGGGGGGTTGCTTACTTGGATGATCATCTCACGGCCAGTGACTGGTTAGGAACCATTAGTGACCTATCTATCGGTTGGTAGTCACTTAGTTGGTAGTCACTTCATCAGTCACTTTTTTTTGCTACATATTGGTTTCACCAGTTAGTAACCTCAGTACTATGGCCCCTCAGGGTAGTGGTTTCACTAGTCAGTTACCTTAGTCCTATGCTTAGCAACGGCCCTTAGGGTAGTCACTTATTGGTTGGTTGTCCCAGCCCCTTGGCCCCCCAACCTCCCCCTGGCCCCTAGCCTCACCCGCCGCACCAAGGTTGCGCCGAGGTGAGCCCATGCGACAAGATGCGGGGCCCCGGTGCTGGTGCAGAGGAAGAGCCAGCGATGATTGCTGGAAAAAAACAGCATTCAAACAATGATTTAACCATGGTTAACCAGGATTTTTTTTTTTTTTTTATCATGGTTAACCATGGTAACCATGGTTTTAACCATCATGATTTAAGCATGAGTGTATGAAAGGTAACCATGATTTCAAGCTTATCATGATTGCTGGTAAGGTAACCATGGTTCACCAGGTTTTTTTGTATCATGGTTAAAACCATGGTGACCATGGTTTGTCCTGGTTTTAACCATGATGAATTATCATGGTTTGTGGTGGTTTTTAAGATGTTGTAAGCGTGGTACAGCAAGGATGGTGAAGGAACATATTACTTTTTTGGTGGTTTATATTTGACTTGAAACTGGCTGTAAACAAAAGGCATGATGGTGAAGGAAAATCAACCATTTTTGTTGCTGGTGTTTGTTTCTTGAAATTAGTTATGAACAAAAGACATGAAGAGGCCATGATTTTCATAGCGTTTGATGATCCTTTAGCCAACAGGAAGTGGCTGGTGAATAGATAACCAGTATGGGCCATTACTGCAGAAAGCATCATTCACCGCCCTCAATTATCATGAAGCATCATCAAACCATGATAAATGATCTTTGTCCCCATGTTCAACCATTGGTTAAATCGATCATTTCCATTGGTGGCCGGGTATTGGCCATCGATTTGCAATTATTCAACGATTGGTTGACCATTCATTAATCACAATCATCATCATATACTGCTGGACATTAGGAGTTCTTCGCCACTAATGAACTCATGAACCACCATTTACCGTCACCATCGTCATCATCGCTGTGCAAAATACCCTTGCTCCACTGCTGCACTGCCAGTGAAACCCTCCTTTTTTCTCTTGGCGCCCTCAAGCGGCTGAAAAAGTTGCAGCGTCAAGACTCCAGCCGTTGGGAGATCAGATCTATCTCTCCACCTATGTAATTGCAAAGGCCCGTGCTTGGCATACTCACCATAGTAAGATAATTGCATAGACCCATGCAATAGCCATGCACGATCTGGCGCCTTATTTAGCTCCAAATAGGCCTTGTGTAACATTAACCCAGGATCGATAAACCCCTGGTTGATTAATAGGAGGTATCCCCTCAGAGCCAACTGGTTTCCCTTCAAAATGGTAACCCCCCAATTAATCAACCTGGGGTTTAGCTTCATCCTGGGTAGCCATCAAGTGGGATGATCATCCAAGTAACCAGGCAGTAGCATGGTGATTGCTGACAAAATATATCAGGATCCCCGATGGGTTTATTAATCCTGGGCCAACATTAATTGTATCGGGGATCCTGACAAACACTGCAGTCTTTGGAGCTGAATAGGCACCAGCCAGGCCACCATGGTTGAGACATAGCTCTGTGGACCATGGTTGCTGGTTAGCCCCTGGTGAACTGACGTGGCTGGTTGGAAAATCCGCCATTTCAATGGATGAATTCCCAAGGTTTGCCCAACCAAATGCTGGATTTTCGTAAACATGGATTATTTTCCAGGGTTTGCCTAACAAGAAGTGGATTTTCATAAAAATTGATGATTTCCCGGGGTTGCCGAACAGGAATCGTGGATTTTCCATTGCCATGTTTGTTTACCAGAGGGTAATTCACTTGGATTGATGGTGAAGCAATGGTGGTCAATGATGGTTGACCAATGGTCTAATGGTTAATTAGTGACAATGTCTTTAGTTAGTGGTTGATAATGGTTAGTTGACCTCGACTAGATGGGTTTGATGATGGTCAATTGACACGATTGGTTGAATAAAAAGATTGGTTGCTGATGCCTATTTGAGTTGAATAATGGTTAAGCAAACAAATTTGGTTGACCCAACCTGTTGAGAATAATGTTTAAGAATGGCTACTCAATGGTCATTTGATGGTTGCTATTATTTCAGTAAACCATCGTCAAATCATCGTTAAGCCACCATCAGTGAAAGTGATCTTCGAGATATTATGAAACCAACATTAAGTCATCATTTAAACATCATGATACAAGTCATGAATTTTGGCAATTGGTGAAGGTCTTATTGGGACCTTGTGACCATAAAAGCAGCAGCTACGTGATCTTACTGGTTTCATGACCAGCTACTTCCCCGTAGGTTGGGATTGGCTCTCAGGTGGTGTAGAGACTCTTCTTGAAATTGGGATTGTTTTCATATGGTTGTGGCTCAAGCCATTGGGTACCCCAAGAACCATTGGTTTATAGGAGTTGTGAATTATAAAGGGGCAATTGGGGGTTAATAAGTTTGACGTGTAGCCACAATATGCCATTCGAAGGAGAGATGATGTGAATGTTTGAAGTTCCTTTGAAGGACTGCTATTTGTTTAGGCTCGCAGCCAAACCTAAGACAAGCTTTTGACTGCATTTGTTGCAGCTCATTGAAGTGGAAGTTTGTGCTGAACAGCACCTACATGAGTCTGGTTTCTTTGCTGCACTCATGATCCTTTGAATTCACAACTGTAGACATGCACCATGTAAACATACGTAATTACATAATATTACATATAATGTGAACATCTGTATCTGCAATGTGCATACGTTGCACATACCCCTGTGTGTACTTGTTGCATCTCATCGTATTTGCAAACGTTGACATCTGACCCCCAGTGGCACCTCCTCACTTCGACATGGCAGATGAAGACAACCGGCGCCCCGCGCAGCCTCTGAAGCGTAGTCGCACCGTTGAGAGCTGGCAGTTCCATGCATCTTTGCCCAGCGGACGCTGCGAAACAGTGTCTGTCCCGTCGAACAGCACCGCGGGAGACTTGAAAAAGGCAGTGCAACAGGTTCTCGGTCGATCTTTCCTGAGACTTGCTGCACCTGATGGACGCCTCTTGGATGATCTAAGTGAATCTCTGGAGGCCGGGCTGCAGAACGGGGACGCCATTGCGGTGGTTGCTCAGCAGCCAAAGATAGCTGCAACAAAAGGAGCCTTTGCATTGTGGTGCAGGGCAGGTAATCGGGTTGTTACCTGGGGGCATGCGAGATGTGGTGGTGATAGCCGCGCAGTGAGGGATCCGTTGAAGAATGTTCAGCAGGTTCATGCCACAAGCAGTGCTTTTGCTGCAGTCTTGGGTGACGGAAGTGTTGTCACATGGGGCAATCACGAGTGTGGTGGTGATACCTCTAGAGTCAGGGATCAGCTGAGGAATATTCAACAGATCCATGCCACAGAGAGAGCTTTTGCGGCAATCTTGGCTGACGGAAGTGTTATGACAGGAGGATGTTTTTTCCACGGTGGGGACAGCTCTGATGTTCAGGATCAGTTGAGGAATGTTCAGCAGATTTACGCTACAGACTTTGCTTTTGCTGCACTCTTAACGGATGGAAGCGTTGTGACATGGGGCGGTCCAGAAGAGGGTGGTGACAGCTCTGGAGTCCAATTGAAGAATGTTCAGCAGATTCGTGCAACAGAGAGTGCTTTTGCTGCAGTCTTGGCTGACGGAAGTGTTGTTTGCTGGGGCGATCCACACTGTGGTGGTGACAGCTCTGCAGTCCAGGATCAGTTGAGAGATGTCCAGCAGATACATGCCACAAAAGGAGCGTTTGCTGTAATCTTGGCCGACGGAAGTGTTGTGACATGGGGCAGGGTGCTCAGTGGTGGTGACAGCTCCAGAGTACAGGATCAGTTGAAGAACGTTCACCAGATTCATTGCACATTCGATGCATTTGCTGCAGTTGTGTCTGATGGAAGTGTTGTGACATGGGGCAAGCGAGTCAGTGGCGGTGACAGCTCTGCAGTTCAGGATAAGCTGAGGAATGTCCTCCGGATACGTGCTGCCGGGGATGCTTTTGCTGCAGTCTTGGTTGATGGAAGTGTTGTGACATGGGGCAGTCCAGAGTATGGTGGTGATAGCTCCGGAGTCCAGGATCAGTTGAGGAACGTCCAGGAGATTCATGCCACAGACGTTGCTTTTGCTGCCATCTTGGCCGACGGAAGCGTTGTTACATGGGGCTGCCGGTATGGTGGTGGTGACAGCTCTAGGGCCCAAAACGAGTTTCAATGTATTTAGCTTTGTGAGCGCAAAACGATAGCTTTCAAGGCGCTGGTGCTGTCGGTCAGCTATGGAAGTTGGGAGGAGATATTTCAATCTGTGTGCCCAAGTCATCAATGTCCATCCATATGAGAAAATTTCTTTGATAGATTCACCTGGCAATGCAAAAAGACCCATTGTGGGTCACCAACCATTTCCAGCTTCATCTGCCAGAGGGAGCAATGAACTACACGCATCTGCAATAACGATTTTCAACAGTGCTCCATGATAATTTGCTGCTTTCTAATTTCCGCACAAGAATTAGTGTGAAAGCAAGATAAATCTTGGGATGACTGATGATCACCAACCAGTTCTGAATACTGGAAAGTCACAGGGTTTCCTGCTAAGATAACCCCGAGATAGCCATGGCGTTTCGGAGCCGTCTCAATGCAGTGAAATGCTGCCGCAAGGACTATCCTTAGGGTAGAGCTGCTTTACCAGATATCGATGCGGGGTACCATTGAGGGTCATTATGAACTATTCTCAGGCATTGTTAACCATTTTTAGCCATCATTATCATTAAGAAGCAATATCATCAACAATTAATGATCCTCACCATTCATGGCCATGAACACAACTTACAACCATTAACAACCTGTTCAGACAATATTGAGTATTCAGTATTATGATCCGTTACATGTGAGTGAGGTATCCTTCAGTGCAATCAGAACTTCAGTTATACCGGATACAATTGCGCTTAGTTGGTAAACCAAGAGATCCAAGTATACCAAAGGGTATCAGCCAACAGATCCAACGGATGAAAGCAACAATAAAACAACTGGATGCTGTGCAAACCATGGGGGTCTGTTTCTACAAGATTCCTTGGAGCCCAAAGTTGCAGCCGAGCCCATGGCCCATCATGAAACAGTATCCACAACCCATGGAAACACGACAAAATCCTGGGAACTGTTAGTCTTAACTGTTTACATGGTTACAGTGGTTCATCATGGGAACGCTTAGCCGCTAGTAGTGTTTAAGAGTGCGTGATAGTGGTTCATACATAGTGGTTAATAGTGCCCCATAATAATTAGTAGTTGATTCACAATGTTGACAACTCATGGCTAGTAGTAGTCAACAGTGGTGAATCATGAGAGATCGTGTGTTTCGCTTCGTTGCATAGTCTGGCATTGCCAACAATTGCCATACTTTGTAGGTTTCCCTGAATCTATCGTTATTAACCACTGTTCTTTCGTGAACTATCAATTGGTTCATGAATCATCTACCATCATTAGCCGCTATCATTGGTGTCATGAACCATTACTGGTAGATCATCATTCATTCACCTTCAAACTTGGATAAGCCAACGATTCATTAATGGATCATTAACCAAGCAATTGTGAATTGGTGGATCATCATGCTCTAGTGGGTAACAACATGATTCATCACAAATCCTGAGCCACAGTGCATTTGTTGGCAGCAGCTGAGAGCCGTAGTTGGCTAGGGCCAGCGATGCGTGCCCCCTACATGATGGATGCCTATCAAATGAGATGAGAAGACAAACAAATCCTGAGCCACCCACTGCATGAAGCACTGCATCACGAGAAGCTCCTGCCGCAGCTGCGGGGGCTCCACCCTGGGCCGTTTCAAGGGACACCGGGGGAGGCGAGGGACTGGAGCAGAGGATCGATGTGGTGCTGAAGGATGGATGTACCATGGGGCTATGGCCAGTCAACGATGGGGGCACCCGTTGGCACGTTGGAGAGTTCCGAAGGCACCCGGGCTCCCAACCATCTATGATGAACCTAGTTCAGATGATGTGCTTGAATCATCATTTCATGCTCAGTTTCAGTTTTGTTCATTTGCATTTTCTTCATCATCAACCAGTATACACCGTGCTATTGGCAATAACCCCGCATACTTAATCGTTCATCTTCCATCAACCGTCATCGTCATCATCGTCACCATCAGTTTTACACGAGCCCCTCTTAATCAACCCGTGTTGGTTGGTGGTTACGGGGGTTGTAGCGCTGGCACTATCTCTGAAACAAGCTCTTAGACTACCAGCTGCGGGTACAGACTAGCGGAGGTGTCATGGTATGTTGGATGATCTGCATGAGTTTCTCATATGGTGGCTTCTAAAAATAGCGGACCCCAAAAGTGGCTGGTTTATGATGATAAAAGATGACTTGGGGGTACCCCTATTTTGAGAAATCCCCATATGTTTCTCTGACAAAAATTGCAGATGCCAAACATGGCCCACACCCAGCATTCAGGTTCACGCCCTTTTCTCCACCAAACTATCGCGATCAATCATTGGCCGTGATTATCATTAGCTTGGGGATTATCATTAAGCTGGTATCATTGACCACTATCATAAGTATCAATCATCAATCTTTAGCCATAATTGTCATTGTGGTTCTTACATGCCGGCCATATCTCATTCAACGACCAGGATTGAATCCATCATCATCCAGTTTTGACATCTGTGGCAGGTGTACGGCACTGCGCCCCCCGCGCATGTGAAGTATATAGTCCAGTCCGCTATGGCTGCGAGTGTTACAATTGTTTCGTATCGAACACTTGACACGGCATAAGCTGGCAATGGAAATAATCTGGCAAAAAAACAAGCTGGTTGAAACAATCTAGTTGAACAATTGTTTCGGTTATTCCTGAAGCTTTTTTGCCTGACCTGGTAATGGAAAATCCACGTCAGTTACATATTGATAGTTATTTCCCAAGAGTTTCCCTAGCAAAAAAGGGAGATTTTTTCCATTGCCAGGTCGGTTTAGGGAAGGTTCCCCAGGCCATGAACTGTGACTTAGCAATAGTCATTGATTCCCCATGCACGAATACAATGGCGTTTTACCATTTGTGTGGCGGTCACAGTGGTTTTACATAAATGATTTTCATGGATAGGGAATCAATGACTTCACTGAAAAGAAAACTTCCGGCAGAAACGTGGAGGTTTACTATCTCTATGGGTTGCAACTGCAGTTTTCCATGAAGAAAAAACCAGCGAAGTTTTTGCAGCGGATTTGCCACCAAAGATATGGGTGTTTCCCAAAATCAGGACCCCCTATATCATCCATTATTAACCGTTCATAGTAATAAACCAACCATTTTTGGGGTTCCCTATTCTGAGAAACCTCCCATATGAATCTCTAGTTAACAGCATAATTAATCATGATCCCTAGGCAAAAATGGATTGCAAGCATCCAAATTGATGGATATTGTGGATCGTCACCAGAGAGCTTTTGACCACCGTGAACCATTGTCAAGCACCATGAACCATCATTCATCATTGTGAACCATAATAAAGCACTGAAGTTGACCACCAGGAGGCACTCTGAAAGCACCACTGTTCAGTCATCGTTAGCCACCAAATCTCACGATGATTGACAGTAAGCAACCATTGGCAGCCACTGCAAGGCATCATTAATCACAGCCATCACAGCCAACCATTGCTAGCCATGAACACCCATAGCAAACTATGGAAATCATCATTCACCATCATCGTTTATTGACAAACATGAGCAAGCATTAATCATTAGTAGCCATCATCATCTTCAAAAATTAAACCTCATCATCATTCACCTCATCATTGACTAACTTAATCATTAATTAATCATCATTAACCGTCATGAACCATCATTAACCAGCATGCACCATCATTAACCATCATGAACCATCATTAACTAACTCAATCATTAACCATCCTATGCTAGCTTATCAACCATCCTTGGCAGCGCATCATTCTCCGAATCAAAATGCACGTCACGCCCAGCTCGGCTGCAGCTGTCGGCTGTAGGCCTGCTGGATGAAGGTGTGGTGAGATGGGCTTTACGTGGGGAGTGGCTGCGGTAGTTCTATGGTCAGTGATGCTTTGTCATGAGGTGACACCAGGGTCTGGTGAACAGCAATTGATAACGGTTAAGCTAATCATAGTGGAAATGCTTCGAATGGTTAATCGTGTCAATGACAGCTTGGAAATGGTGAATAATTACCTGATATTCACAATGTTTCTAATCTTCACAACTGTAGCCAATGGTCAATAGTGGTTCATGCCGCGACTCGAAGCGCTTCGGGGCAACACCGTGGTTGACACTGGGTGCCCCAAGAAATCCATTGGGATACCAACGACATTGGCTCTATAGTGGGCGGTTAGGTTCAGGCCAAGGGCCCCGTACCGTACCCTGAACGGCTGCGAAACCATCCCATAGCTACGGCCCACTGCCCATGGCGTGTGCTTGGATGGTTGGCGGTGCCAGACCTGTCCCCAAACAGCGTGCAGGTTCAATCAGATAGTTTCGATCTCACTGCGGGAAACCCAGAACAACATACCAGAAAGGCGTACACTCAACAATTATTGGGGAATAGCAGACAATCATTGACCAAGTAGACATTAGAAAAGAGCACTTGCTGAACAGCGCATGGACATCGCATGAACATCTGAGCACCGCATGAACATCCCACTATCCCCCGACTGATGTCTATATCACCCCATCCGTGATTGAAACTTGGCCAAGCAATGGGGCAGCTGCGACGCTTCGGGGGGGCTGGGGCTACGAGCTGCCGGAGCGACCAGAGAGGCGAAGTCGCGCTTCGCTGCCCGGGGGAGATCCCGGAGGAGACGGGTGGAGAACCGGCCACCGGCAGCAATGAAGATCCTGTGGGTTGCACGGTTTGGAACGACTTGAGCTGGAGCGTCGCAGTTGAGGTCGAATTTGGACAAGGGAGTGGATGGCAAGTTATGTACCCTGAAGCAAGACTCAAGGTGCCCATGCCTTCCCTGGATGGCAACCTTCTTCGAGTCTCCGTGCGCTTGCGTGACGACGTCAATGTGTGTGGCGTGTGCAGAGCAGTGCCAGGGTGCACTTTGATGCTATCAACAAGCTTTGGAGACTTCGGCTACCGCGCTACGGAGCATTTCCTCAAAGAAGGGATCGCAGCTGAACGAGAACTCATGCTTCGGGAGCAGCGGCAGAAGGAGATCGACCAAGAAATGAATCAGGAAGTGAGTCGAGCCATCCGCTGGCGCCAGAAGTTGTCCATGATCTCACTCTCTGTATGCTTGCTGATCCCGCTCGCAGCCATGGTGGCCTGCACCGTGGCCGCCTTCAGCCTCAGGACCGAGCTGCAGGGCGTGGGCCTTGCTGTGACGCTGCTGGGGCTCACCAGCTGCGCCGGGTGCGGATGCTATGGACTTGCTGTCGCGGGGGGTGCCGACAGCGCGTTCCAGGACATGCGGCACGAAGTGCGGGCCTCGCGTCCGGACTTGCGACGCTTCCAGGACACCGGTGTCGATCCAGGCGATGACTGGAGAAGTGTGACCTTCGTTAGTTGCCTGTGCTGCATTCCCGTGGTTGTGCTCGGCTGCCTGGCGGCCATGACTGTGGCCAGCGCTCTCAACGGCTACGCTGGGGCGGCAGTGCTGTGGGGCTGGGTGGCTTTGATGATGTGCTGCGGTGGAGTGAGCGGTTGGCGTCTTTCAGATGTTGGTGCCGGTTGGAGAGGGAGAGCTGGAAATGCTCTTGGTTTTGCTTTGTTTTTTCCCTTGATGTGGCCAATTGCGCTCCTTTTCACATGTGGCTTTGGAAGTCGCTTCGTGGCTCTGCTATTGAAGCCGGCCACAAGGTCGCTAGACGCAGCAGTCCACACCATCCACGAGCACACCATCGTGTTCGAAGGGAACGTGCTCCCAGGCCGCGAGACTGTGTGCTCGTGGCCTGGAAAGTACGCCACAGCCTGGGACACGTTGGTGGCCGGCAGCAAGCAGGACGACATCAGCGCAGCTGTGGTGTTTCTCCCCCAAGGTTCGAAGCACTTCGGATTGCACGATCCAATTCCTGCTTCGCAGGACCTGCGGGATTTGCATGGTGAGTGCTGGTGCACTCCTCTGTATGGAGAACGCAAGCCTTGGGGGTGTAGATGGTGGTCCAAATGGATCGCCAACATAGACCAGGCAGCATCACAGGAGTGCACCCTTGAAGTCTACTATTTTAATGGCATGAGAGGCAAGGGCAAAGTCAAAGACTTTACCACGGCCGGGGAGGAGCATATGCGCCGGGAAGCCATAGAACGGCGCAGAGATGCCTTTCTCAAGTCTGAAGGATTTGGTAGTGCCCTTGAGGCCGGCCTCAAGCATCTCCCGAAGGAGAAGGGTCCAGACTCTTCTTCGCCATACTCTCGAGAGGTACAGAGGCTGTTCCTGGCCTGGCTTCCGGAGGAAGACCGCCTATTCTTAGGAAGTCTATTATTTTAATGGCATGAGAGGCAAGGGCAAAGTCAAAGATTTTACCACGGCCGGGGAGGAGCATATGCGCCGCGAAGCCATAGAACGGCGCAGAGATGCCTTCCTCAAGTCTGAAAATTTTGGCAATGCCCTGGAGGCCGGTCTGAAGCATCTCCCACAGAAGAAGGGTCCAGACTCTTCTTCGCCATACTCTCGGGAGGTGCAGAGGCTGTTCCTGGCCTGGCTTCCGGAGGAAGACCGCCAGTTCTTGGTTTCATCAGAAGGGCTTGGGAATTCGCAGAAGGCTGAAGTTGCATGGTTGGAACGAAAGGGTTTCCCTTACATCGAAAGACATGTTTGTGAACTTGAAGGCTCATCGCCCAAGGCGATAGGGCGGGCAACCGAGTAGATGATACTTTGGCCCTGGTTCAACCTCTGACACTTTCAATTCTGACTGTGTGTTGTAACTTGATTTCCAACTTCCTTGCCGTCATGTTTACTTTACATTCTGTTCAATTACATACAATATATTGATGAAATCATTGCACGTTTCCAATTAAGATGTGTGATTGTGAATACGAAACTTCGACATGTTTTCGGTCACAGAGGTGTCTCAGTCGGCCAATGCCAAACAGCAGAGTGGTGTCCACCCAAATCCACGCTTCTGAAAATTGAACCGCTGTGCTGACTTTCAGGTCTAAACATTGGCGGAAAAGAGCACCAAAACCTTGCATCATTGCGCTTGGTGCTCATTGACACACATCAAGAAGTGCTATGATGCTGCAAGCGGTCCATAGAAATCCCGTGGGGAATTGGTCAAGGCATTGGACGGTGGGTTATCTGGGAACCAGTCGTCATTCCAAATGGCATCAGCCCAAGGGCGCCAGCCCGCTATGGATGGTTGATATTGCCATGCTCAAAAGCGGGGATGGGTTACTTAATGCAACCAAGAATGGGTAGGTTATGAAGTTGCATGAAGTCGCCAATTCAATGGAGGTGGTTGTGATAAGTTACAATTCATTGGCTATTAATTCACCATGATAGTCAATTGATTGACCATATGATGTAATGAACTCAATCAAAATCAGCCAATGTTGACATGCTTACTATCCATCAATGTTCATCAACCATAGTTGCAGTCTTTGAATACCACGGCAATAACAAGTGGTGCTAAGCAAACGGGGTGAACTACCGATGGTGTAGTAACGATTGAAATGGTTACATTAGGTTTGTTGGTATGAAGTCTTACAGCGGTTGTATGGGATGTCTTGGCTACAATAATTCTTTTATTGCTTCACCAAAAGTACTGAACTGTTGATGGATCTGAATAGTTATAGTGCAAATCATTGTGCTGCACATTGATAAATATTGCTGTTCGATGCCTCCTGGTTGCTTTCATGGGTTTTCATGTATACTGAAAACCTAAGACATGACGATAGTTACTTAAAGTTGTTACTTCCACAATATGGTGATTTCTCAAGTCATAGGGTTACTGTACCCCCAGTTATCATCCCATATGAATCATTTGTAGTAATAAACCAACCATTTCTAGGGCTTCCCAATTCCAAGAACCCTTCCCTAAAGTTTTCCAATCACGAACACTGAAGATGGTTGCTTATTCGGTGGTTCCACAAGAGAAGTTCCAGACATTTCCAGATAGTAACACTATGAAGATGTCATCATGACCCCAGCTGCACCCATCATGGTGGACAGCCAGAGGCTGCTGGACCTAAAGCTGCCGCCGGCGCTTCTAGGAGCTCAGTGCCGCTGTTCGCCGAGCTGGAAAGCACCAGTCGGCTGGGGGTATAGCATTTTTGGACAGAGCCAGAGTGGTGAATAGTGTAGGCTTAAAGCTGGCATGTTCTGATCCTGACATATTTCCAAACTACGACAAACAACCTTTTTGCAAACTTGGAGGGTTTAAGACAGTGTTTTTCTGATCATGACATATACGCAAAGCTATTTTTGTGTAGTCAGATCATGTCGGGAGGAAAATCCGATCCATTGTGGGGGTGTTCACCGAGCATCCATTCATACAGATACCAGCAGGACTATCATCAATCTCGGGAAGTGATTTTGGCTACGCAACAGGCTTTACTGGATGGGTTTGGCATAAACCAGCCAGTAGTTCAACAAGCTGAGACCATCAACTGGTTAGCTGCTGGTAATCATGGTAGTTAACCATCAGCTCGTATTCAATGGTAGTGATCCTTCCTTTGGCCACCTTGGTACTTGTTTAGAAAGCATGGTTGGCTAGTAAACCATCCAATCAATGCTAGTTGGACCACCAATTGACCACCATTGACCACTTGGTTAAACCTTAGTTGCTCATCCACCCATTTTTTCTACATCAACCAAGGTAGTCAAAGGCCATCCCCAGCCACAACGGGAGGTGGTGAAACGCAGGCGCCTGCCTCGCAGGACCAGCTCGACGCCGCAGAGAGGTGAGGGTTTTCCCTCAGTTCTTCATCAGCAATAAGCAACCATGACTGGCATAGGTCATGTGGTTGGGGGTTTCGAACATTTTGATGATTTTCCCTAGTAATGATTAACAAATGGTTGGTTGACGAGCATATCTTTAATAGGGGTTGAAACCAGCCATAACCATGGTTACAAAATTTCTCAAAATGTGGTAGCCCCAAATCATCTACTTATTGACCATCTATAGTAACAAAACCAACCATTTTCTGGGTTCCCAAACTGGCTCGAGAAACACCATGTAGCAGTTTTTTGACCATTATTGTTGGTGATTGTCCCCTATTATTAACCCATTTATCAACCACTACTAACCACTAATTAGCAACTAGTTTCACCACATGACCAATAAGGAACGCCACGGGGATCCGACGCATCGTCGTAAGAGATGCCCACGATCTGCTGGGTCCAAAGTGGGTTAGAAGGTGCGCCAAAGATTCACCAACCTGACCTAACCAACCTAACCAACCGGTTAATAGGAAGTTAGTTGTCGTTGGTTAAGATTCATCCAGGTATCATTCGACTCAACAAGCTCACAACCAACTTAACAACAACTGATACTGAAACTTACTACAGTACTTGTGTCTGTAGTTATAGCTAGGGTATAACCAACTTCTAGCCAACTTCAAACCAGTTTAGCTGACAACTGGTAGCTACCCTAGTTGTAGTTGACTACATGGGCCCACCTTGAAGTGGATATGATCTCTGGATGTTTGTGGTTGGTTGATTGACTGATATGGTTGATTAGTGATTGATTTCTGCTTAAAAGTGGCTAATAGTAGGTTAATAGCAGTAGATTGGGTGGTTATACTTTTGAGTGGCCAATACTTTCGGGATGGCTTTTAACCTCCAATCCATGTCGATCCCCTGCAAATGGTTAACCCCCCCCAGTCCACTATTGAAAACGATCAACCGTCATCAACCACCAACCAATGATGATTATACCGTGAAAACCTACCATTTTGCCATAAGTATTGTTCATCATCCTTGATCATCACTAGTTGGTGATTAGCACTAATTAATTAAGCACTACTTAACTATCACTAACCAAAATGAACCGACCAGTAACCCACCATTCACCCCTCATTAATCATGGTGAAACCCTACTATTAGGTTTTAATAGCCTAAAAACAGCTCAACAGTAGCTAAACACCACCAAAATCAAGCAACATTTAGCAATCACAAACCAATAAACTACCATTAGCCATTATAAACCAACCATTCAGTAGCCATCATTGATTAACCACTATACCACTATAAACCATGGTTACAACGACCCAGCCAAATATGGTCAAGAGTGGCGATGGGTCAACGGCAGGTGCTCTGCCAAGCCGGCGCAGAGCTCCCTTTCCCAAGGCCAAGGCCAAGGTGGGGCCGGCGCTGCTGACGGGTTAGTTAAGTGCTTAGTTGGAGTGTTAGGGATGCTTAGTTGAGTGGTTAAGGATGGTTCATGGTGGTTGATGATGGCTGATGATTCATGGATGAGTGGTTAAGGATGATGGTTCATGGTTGAGTGGTTGATGCTTCATGTTGGCCGAGGATTGGTCAACAATGATGGTTAATTGTGGTTTAGGATGGTTCATTGGGTGCGGAAGGAGTCTTAATGATGCCCAATAGCCATGAGGCTGTGGGTCAAAACCCCGTACCCCTGCTTCCCCATCATTAACTATTGTTATCCTTATAGTTTGTTGGTTAGTAACCACCATTATTGGTTGGTTAATATTGACCCATAACCATGAGTGATTGTCGGTGAGTGGCTGTCATCGTGTGTTGTCGGGGTGAGGTGCTGCTCAGCTACCATGTTTTGCCGCTCAACGACCTGGCTATTCGTGGCTGTGTTCGTCAAAAAGCTCGGTGAAACGAAGTAGAGGAACTATAGCACTACAGTATAACGGACATGCTGTGTACAGTAGCTATGGGTCAATATTAACCAACCAACTAATGGGGGATTTCCACCAACAATAATAGGGAAAACAATGGTTGACAGGGGGGAACCAGGGGTACGGGGTTTTGACCCACAGCCACATTGTATTAACATGCTGATTTATTATATCTGTTAATTTACACTCAATCAACTACCTGTATGTTCCTCAGTAGGATGCTACTGGTAGAAACAACTAATAACAATCATTTTTGTATGACTTATGGTTAGATGGCATCGAACAACTGTGTTCCTCTACAGTGGCAACAACATTCATGGTATGTTCGTAGTATCAATACTTGCAACTATATAGCATTATAAGTATCACATGTTATTTACTATTAGATACGATGGTATGCTAGTCATAACAGATGGTTTCATAGTAATAAGTATGGGATGATGAACATAGTCATTTCAATGACCTATGTATGAACATGTATAGCATCGCCCATGGTCGATGGAGAGTCATGTTGGTATATCCAGAACCTATCTATAGTCGGATTTGTCTATAAATATAGATCGACCAACAAGACCTGCTATTTACTGTGGGTGATGCGCAGGGGACTAAATTCCTTGTGGAAATGAACTATGGAAAAAAATCGGGTGAAGCTGCCAGTACCCCTTATTTAGAATATACCGAAGAATTGCCAGCTTGAATTGCCCTAGTTTCTCCGGCAACTCAAGAATGCCAGTTGAGCTATTTGTTCAAAAAGTATCCCTTATCAAGAATTGCCCTGCTTCTTTTTGTGACCTTCTTGAATCTCGACTCTTGGTAAGGTTGTGCACCGTCCGCAATCATGGAGGTGGCCCACTAGAATCGAGTGGTTGAGCTATCAATGGTGCTTAGTAGAGGTGTCTCTTTGGATTCAAAGGACCATTGATGCATACATGGGTGGACTGAATCCAAAGAGATTCACCACCTTTGGATTCAAACCACTCCATTTGGAGACAGCATTCATGCACACGACGATAGGTGGCACCTATGGGTGTCCCCTAATCCTTGGGATTCCTGACTTCGGCAAGTCCCATGGTAAGCCGGTGAGCTTGGGGGCGGTTTACTCTGCTAAACGTTTCACGTTTGGTCTCCGAAATGTTTTGCATCTCTATGCAACATGGCCCAACGTCCACTCTCTCTGTCATTGTCATTATTATGATGATGATCATCATCACAATCATCATCATCCTTAGACAATAGTTCTGCGTTAGATATCCCTTTTATTTTTGTTTTTGTATGTACATAAACATAGTAATGAATGTATATCATATATACGTGTATGCTTGCATACGCATATACTCTACACAAAAACATTTATCGACATGTGTATCAGTAGCTGATCTACAGTTTGAAGATCTGGCTAGTTGGTAGTTGCTTCAGTCCTACGTTGATGTTTGTAGTAGGAAGTATATCAGTTGTGAACGCACATGTGCATCATCCATCATACGTAAATGCAAAACACACGTATGAAATCCATGTACCATGTTATTTATAGATTTGTAGATCCGTATGCACTTGTAAAGATAGATATTCGCCACTCACGGGGATGATAGTAAACCCAATGACATCGGGATGGTGACTCAGAGGGTATCCTAGTGGTTGCTCCCCGACGTCTCTAAAAAAGAGACGTATAGTCCAATCATCAATGGTGGCTTTCGGCCGTCCTCGAACTAGCCATATCACGTCTAATTATGTACATTCAGACCCATTGTGAAAGTCAGCATGTCACATCTGTGCCAGCTGTACTCGAAACCAGTTGCAATCAACCAGCTAGCACAAATCATGTACAATCAACAAATTATGATCAACAAGTCACAATCAACACATTTTGATGAACCAGCCAAAACCAACCAGCTATCATCAACCAGTTACAATCATCAAGTTATGCTCCAGCAGTTACAACCAATCACTTGTCATCATCAAACAAACATCCACCGGCTCGAATCCATCAGCTCAACCCATCACATCCTACGTGTACCCCGTCATCCACCAGTGGCAGCCTCGGCCGATTCCGTTCCGCGCCATGGGGGGTGTGGCAGCCTGCGTGCCAAGATCGGATTGTCAGGTGCGGCTGGGAAGTCCAGGCGGAAATTCAAGGAGGGATGGGTAGATTTATGGTTGATGGATGTCAATATTTGCCAAAGGATTATGGCTAATGATTGAAATGGTTGGTGGTCAATGATTACAGATTCAATTGGGTAGATTTACGGTCAATGTTAGATCCATTTAGATCCAGTTTGATCCACAACCCCCATTTACAGTTGGTAATGAGTAACGGTTCATTCTTAATGCTTCCTGGTGAATGGTTAATGCTGATGAACAATTCATGGTCAATAATGGTCAATAAGGGTTTGACAATGGTAATGCTGGTTCATAATGGTTGATAATGGTTCATGGAGTTAGATCCATAAATTCATAACCCCCTATATTCGATGGCAAATTACTGGCTATTTGTGATTAATTAAACTGGATATGGGCTAACATTACTGGATGCTAGCGATCAATGGTTGCTGATGCTTAGGAATGGTGGAGGATGGTCGATGGTGCTTAATAGTTGTGGCTGATGACTCTTGATGATGGTTATTGCGGAAGATAAGTTACCAGCACGGCAAGACATGGGTACTAGTATTTCAAGTATCAAATGCACATGACATGTTTTCCTAGATTTGACAGGTGGACGTATATCGCGAAACGACCAACATACATGCACGCAGCAAAATGACATCAGGAAAATCATGTTTGAAAAACGAATAAACAAAACCAGATGATAAACGTGTTAAGTATTGAAGATACCAAACAACATGCAGGCATAGATATATAGTATGAGATATATTACCCTACATACCAAGCAAAACATCACTACTCACAAGCATACAACTAATCCAGAGTAATTATAAACACGGCAACGAAAGACGCATTAACACTCCTCTACAGTAACCAGCAACTAACCATGATTGACCCACAAAGAACAACATGGACTAGCATTAACCATCATTTGCAAATATTGAGCATCATTAGGCAACATGAAGTATCCTTAGCCAACCTCAACTACTCTTAACCAACCTCAACCACCATGCACCATTTTTGACGCAACATTGACCAACCAGCCACCCCACACTCTCTGGAAACTCTATCAGGTGTCTTTGCCCACTTTGGTTTCAGTACAGCCAGGCAAGGTGAGAGGCGGAGGGGGGCAAATGGCAGGCGTTGTTTTTTTTTGGGTGGGGATACCGCATGACACAGTTCCCATCATATCAATACTACAGTGGTTAATCATGCTGGCGGATGGTGATTGATAGTGGCTACTTATGGCTAGTGGTATTATACATCAATCATGATCAAGTAGTAGCGGTAGTAGTGGTTGACAATGGTCGGGTGGTCACCTCGTACTGGAGAATTAGTGATGGTTTAAGAATCATAGTGGTTGCTCATCCCCTTTAATGGTTGCCATGGTGGTGAATAAGCAGATTGATAATGGTTGACTAATGCTGGGTGAATGTTGGTTCATACTGGCTGAATGCTGGTCGCTAGTCCTGCAAATCCCCTCCCCCATAAGTTTTCGCTCGGGAACGTTGGTTTTGAACTGTTACATAATATATGCATTTCAGACTGGGCTTTTGCATCTCCATCAACCCAACCATCACAGATATTATGTATATGTTTAGCGAACATATGGTCAGCCGTCATCAGATATTTAGCCGTCAACTAGTGGTTCCTTTATCCGTCGCTAACCGTGATCACTCACCATCAGCCCCTATGATTCTTGGTCAATGTTCTCCCTGGCACTCAACTTTAATCAATCATTTCTCCATCAACTTCTCCCCTCTTCTCCCCATGATTGTTGGTCACCATTCCCTATCATTCTCCCTATCATTCTCTTTATCATTCTCCCTATCACCCTATAAGTTGATGGTGGATGACAGGGAGAATGAAATGATAGTGGATTCGTCGATTTTTGATAAGTTCTGGAGATCACCCCATCCACTATCAATCATAGGTCCACCATCATGGTCACCATTCCCCAACCATCACCAGCAACTATCAACTTTACCATCACTCATCATCCGACATCAACCAGCATCAACTTCTTCACTCTTCTCCCTATGATCAAACTCTGGTTGTTGGTCAAGATCAACCATCAACTATCAACTTCTCCCTATGATCAAGCATGTTCATCTCCCTATGATCGTTGGTCAATTTGGTCAATCTCCCCATCACTCACCATCCACCCTCACCACCATTGATCAGGGCCCGCGCTTCGCTGCGCCGAGGCTCTCCCAGCGACAGCGAGCTGCAAGTGCTGCGCGACCCGTCTGCTCCGCATGCCGCAGCACCGGAGCCACCGCCGGGATTGGCGCGGGAGCTTAGCGCGGGGGGATGATGGTGAAGGGTGTAGGGCCATGGTGGATGAGTGGTTAAGGTTGGTGGGTTGGTGAATGATGATTAGTTGAGTGGTCCGTTGGAGTCCTGGTGATGGTTCGTTGAGTGGTTCAGGATGCTTAGTAGTGGGTGATGGTTGGGTCATGGTTGGTGCTAGGTGATGGTTGATACTAGGTGATGGTTAGTGATGGGTAATGACTATCAATGATGGTTGCATGGTGGTTAAATGCAGGTTGAATGGTTGTTTATATTACGGTTGATGATGGCCGATGTTGGTTCATCATGATCAATCTGTGGCTGGTCATGGTCAATAACAAACTGATGCAGGTTTACAAGCTTCTTAGGAACAGAGCATAGTGACCAAGTACAGGGGTATGATCAACATCCATAGGAGATGAGGAACAGAGGATGGGAGGCAACTGCAGCGATCATTCATGATAGTTCCAATTTGTTTTAGGGAGTGGAAAGTGTGGTTTTTCCCGTTTCTCTTGGGCCCCGAATCGGACAAGTGGCTTTGTCCATAAATGATGCATCCCTATGGCCTCGAGAGTTCGTTAGTTTCCGTATTAGTCATGGCTATCATTGGATGGTTAGAAGGCACCACCTTTTATGGACAAAGAGCCAAGTGAATCAATTGCTCAACTGTCTTTCGGGTCAAAACCTGGGAAGATGCGACCAGAAACTGAGAGGGCATCAAAACCACCAACCCGTCCATTCATGTGTTGAACATGATTCATCATCGGAAAGACGATCAAGCATTATCAACCAGCAGCGGAATAGCGAATGAATATCAAAAAGAATCATAGTTTTTGATTCTTCTTGAGCATATTCATTCTTAGTCCATCAGTGATACAAATGATCTCAGCATTGTTCCCCATTGGATGAACATATTGAGAACTCTTGAGCATTGTGAACCATGCCGAACTCCCCATGTTCAATAGTCGAAGCATTTGCAAACTTTGGGTATGGTCGAACAACTGACAGCAACAGCATCTATTCCAGGATCACGAAGAATGCGAATGTCCAAATAATGCTGGTATGCTTGACAACACCAAGACCCTCCAAGCGTTGCTGCTGACATGTGGCCCACCTTGAACTGCATATCACTTGACACCCATGGGGCTAACTTTCATACCCCCAAAGTGATCTTGTCTCGCCCTTGCTCCCTGAAGTTTAAAAAACCATTCGTTTTGATGCCACTAAAACTATAAAACCCCATTGGTTTTGTGCCAGTTCCCATGGTGTACCCCCCCCCCCAACCACCCTCCATCCATCCATGGTGGGTTTTCTCGGACAAATCGGAACCACCAAAGTCCAGGCATTTCTGGGATCCCAAAGGCCCCCGTTGGAACCTTGGTGCCGCCAGGTGAATCTGGCGCAGTTCCTGGAGAAGAAAGCGTACCTCAGCTGTGATCACCTGGGAGAGGAAACAGAAACCAACCATGAGATAAACTAATTAACCAGGTTACTAACCACTAGTTATTGAACTAATAACGATAGTGGTTCATGAGTTCATGATTAGAACTAATGAACGATTAGTTATTAATCATGAGTTTAAGTATTATTAGCCATTAGTCATCAACCACCCATTATTAACTAAAGTTTAAACATTATTAACCACTGGTTACTGACATTGATTCACGATTGTCATTGTGAAGTTGCCAAGAACTAATAGCCAACAATAATGGTTAATAATGCTTAGCCCCAGTATTAACAAACGTTTAATTGATCGACAAATATTGTTCTGAGGGGTTGAAGCCACCAACCATTAATGCTTCTTGATTGCCAAGAGTGGTCATATCTCTTGTAGAAATGGTTGGTGATGCCAACAAGAGTTATGGCTGTAACGTGAGATCCAGCTGTTAATAAACTGCACTACTGCTAGTTTCTACCGTATACGGCTTCTGAAAGCTGGTGATATTTGTCATCGACTGTGGAAGGTCTATTGTTATTATGGATATACCATTGCTAAGGTTGTTGCATCCTGCTGTTCTGCATATAGCCACGAGATGTGCTTTTTGCTCCCATGCACTGGTCGAAGCTAAGTGATTTTGCTGTTTTTGGCTTCCTGGCAGGGTTCGCGAGTTTGCGGTTTTCGGCTTTGGGGCAAATCTCCGGATATCAAATAGTTGGTAGTAGCCATTCAACCTAGTGGACTAGTATCAACTAGTTCTTTTTTGCAAATCCCTACCCTGATACCTACGGCTACTAGTCCACAGGAAAGTCCTAGACATACTGGATTTCATTTCTCGTTGTTTCTCATGCAACGATGTTTGTCAATTTGTATTCCGAAGGAGCCAAACAAAGTGATCTTTAGCCAGGTGACATATCTGACATCCACCAACTACCCTTGGGTTATAATAGATCCACCATGCCTGTTGCAGGTTCGCCCCATCTTGCAGCCGGAATTCGTGGCCGTATGGGAATTCTGTGGCCGTTCTCCCACGGTCTGTGAATGGTTAAGGCTGAGCATGATTGGTAGTGGTTGATGATGAATGCCTGGAAATGGTCAAGAACTTTTGGTATGGTAGTGGTGGTTGATAGTGATTGATCCAGGTTCGCATGTTCAATTTTGGATTACGTATCCAGCATCAACCACTGATCAAACTTTGTTATTCACCAGTACTCATCATCCACCACAATCGACCCGGGTGTTTCTCAATTCATAGGGGTACCCCTAGTTTTCATCCAGCTTATGAACCATATTCAGTAATTGGTAAAAAACCAAACCAAAATCATCCAAAATCATCCAAAATCATCCAAAATCATCCTAGATCATCCTAGATCATCCTAAACCACTGCCAGACTGCTGGCCTGAAGGTAGTCCCAATGGCCTGGTTCAACCCCCCCTCATGATCAACCATTCGCAACCTGTCGCTTTTCGCGGCACCACGGAGCCCAGGCCATGCTGCGGCAATGCTTGGTTTCAGCCATGTTGCGGACAGCAGTTCGCGTCCCTGGGCAGCTGCTAGGGACAGGTTGGGGGAGGATATCCATGGGGACCGCAGAGCTGGTGACACGACAGTTGCACCAAGGTGGAGTTGATGAGTTCATTTTTCATAGCTGATCATTGGTATTGATCGTCAGCAATCCTTAGGTTCATCATGAACGATTAATACAGTAGCTGATATTATCGCTCATTGATCATTGGTGGGTTTTTAGTCATGACTGATCATTGCAATTACTTGATCAATATTCACCTTTGACAATCCTGATCACGACTCCTCATTGATGACTGAACCAATAACTGATCAATGATGAAGAATGATGAATAGTTTTCATATTCATATATTCATTGAACTGATGATCATTATAACCATTGTTAGATAACATGTTGGCTATAAACAATGATGATAGTGTTACATACCATAAATGGTTTAAAATGTATCATAAGATACTGATGATTTATTATCATAATTGTTGTTGGTTATTGGATCACCAAAAGCCATCATGATTCACGATGTCTTGGGAAATGGCAGGAATATAATCACTATAAAACCATTATAAACCACCATCAATCATAGGTTTATACAGCTATGAACCATCATTTATCATATTCATTGACCTGATGATTAATAAAACCACTGTTATATCATCATTATCATAACCATTGTTGGTTATTGACCACCATTAAATAGGCATTTAACCACAGTTTCAACCATTATCAACCACTATATATATATAATCAGTATTAGCCCCTAAAAACCATCTCATTTTCAGCATCCTCACTCCTGCTGGAACCAAAGTCAGCGCCGTTCAGGCCAGCCGAGGCGCGGAAAGGGTTGGTGATGGTGGTGGGGGAAGGGAGAAATGGCTATGGGTCAATATTAACCAACAATAACCATTTGGAATAGATATTAACCAACAATAACCAACAATTTTAACCAACAATAGCCATTAACTATTCACCATCTTGTCCATGGGAATATTAGCAGTGGGAAACCATTGGCTAAGGAGGGGGGAACCAGGGGTACAAGGTTTTAACCCACAGCCAAATGATGCTTAGGAATGGTAGACGAGGCTTAGTGAATGGTTGGCGATCGTAATTACTTACTGGTTAGTTGGTGGTTGGTTCGTGGCTAGGGAACGGTTAGTTCATTGGTTGATGATCATGGTTGATAGTGATTTGCCATCAAGCAGCTTGAGTGATCAATCGTCATTCTGACTCTCCTCACGATCATTCATCATTTCATGAACAGTTGTGGACCGCCATTAATTAACCATTATCAAGGATAAACCCTGTGCCATCATCAGCCATAATCAATCATCAACCATGGTACTTGTACTATAGTTATGAACCACTCCCTATTGTTGGCAGCACCGTCATTGTAAATGATTACTTGCTGAAGATTGTGAGCGATGGTTCATCGTCGACGTCCGGTCTTGGGGCTACAAATGTGTTCAAAACCTGCAGTATCGATAGGGCCCAACTTGGAACCTGTCATTGGCATGAGACGCAGATACAAGACCTGCATAAGCGATAAGGGCCCGACCCTATTTGCTGATGACCTTCGGACACGACCAAATCTCGTAACATACACATATCATTGCAGAAATCGTTATATATAACTGTATATGATTCATATTATAGTTGTATGTATATATATGTATATATACATATGACGTCGCCCTTTGTTGGTTGTTGCCCGTTATTAAGGGTACTGGCCAGTATCAACCAGTACAAAACAACATATCATTCACCATCATCAACCACTACTACCGTAGCCATCATGAACCAGAATTATCCCCTATGAGTCATTCTTCACCCTTGGCTGTTTCTAGGGACCCCCAAATCATCGAAATTAATAATCATTTATAGAAATAGACCATCCATGACTTGGGGGTCCCCCAAATTCCTCAAATGGTAGTTGTTAATCCACTATTGTCGGTGATTGTCCCCTATTAACAATTACTAAACATTACATTACTAGCCATTGTGAGCCAATATTAAACATGCTTATCTTGCAAAGAACTATGAGTAGCTAAATAACAAGTAACAAACCGTGGTGAACAATGGATCACATGGTTATTTAACAAGTAACTAACCATACTTTACATGTTAAACTCACCAAGATCGCCAAGTCATACCCCAACATCAACCTACCCGCGGAGCCTCACCATCCTCAGCCTGGAACCGCCCAGCACGTAGCCGGGTGCAGGCCTCCAATCTCGAGCCACCCGAAACCGGGCCCCTGAATCGCGAGCTCACGCACCGCAGCCGGCGCAGTGGCCAGGACTGCGGTGAGATGTTCACCAACAAATTGGTGTTTCTCAGAAGAGGTTGGTGAAAATAGATGGCTGGTTAATGGTCAATCATAGGGTATAATCAGTAACAATAGTAGGGGATATACCAGCTATATATGGCAATAATGTTGGTTTCTGATTAGTGTAACCCCCCCTAAAGTACTGAAAATAGATGAAAGCAACAGGTAGATACTAATCAGAAACCAACATTAGTGGTAAATGACGAGTAATGGTGAACCTATTAGTAATGTACAAATAGTTAGTGGTAAATGACTAGTAATAATAGTTTAGTAAAATTACTACTACACATGACTAGTAATGGCACCCCCAAATCATCCACTGTTTGTCATTTGTAGTAGTAAACCCGCCATTTTTGGGGTCCCCCCATTTTAAGAAACCATCAAATGGGTGGCTGTGGTGATGCCCATGGCCCCTTCCAAGCTCTGCCAGGACGAGATCTACGAGCTCAGCGAGGACATCAGCGAAGAGCTGAAGCTCATGGGAATGGAGGCAGCGGTTCA